>CALSCA010041804.1:0-18519 GCA_943590835.1 Pagetodes antarcticus | reverse complement strand
TTCAGTTTCCATTTAATTTGCAGACTATTCCAAGACAGAGGAGCTGCGCATCTAAAAGCTGTCTTCCCTAAGACAGTCCTAGCAGTTGGCACATTTAATAAAACCACAGCATTCGATCTCAGGCAGTAGCCACTTACAATTCTCCGTGAGATCAGGGAGAAGATATAAGATGGAAGTTTCCCTAGCATGGCTTTGTATATAAAAATGTACCAGTGACTGAGCCTCCGTACAGTTAGTGAAAGCAAACCAGCCCTTGCATACAGGGTACAGTGATGGGTTAATGCTTTACAGTTTGTCACAAATCTCAGTGCACTGTGATACGCAGCATCTAACTTGACCAGGCAATGGGCAGGTGCATTCATATAGACCAGATCCCCATAGTCCAGCACAGGTCAAAAGGTCACAGAGCCTTTTCCTGGCCTCAAGCGAGAAACAGGACTTGTTCCTGTAGAAGAAACCTAGCCTAACCCTCAGTTTTTTTAGCAGGTTATTGACATGAAGTTTAAAAGTGAGACAATCATCAAGCCAGATACCAAGGTATTTGTAACAGGCAACAACTTCAAGTTGTGTTCCTTGTGTAGTTACAATATCTAAAACAGGCTCTGGTGTCTTTTTTGCTTTTGAAAAGAGCATTACCTTGGTTTTATCCACATTTAAAAGAAGCTTTAATTCAGAAAGCTGAGTCTGAATAGTGTTAAAAACAGCCTGTAATTTAACAACAGCCTCTTTAATGGTGGGACCTGCACAATACATCACAGTATCATCCGCATAAAAATGTAAAGTAGCTTCATCCACATTTTCACCTAAACTGTTGATGTAGATGGAGAATAAAAGTGGTCCTAAAACAGAACCTTGAGGAACACCATTAGAAATGTTTAACCACTCAGAAGACAGTCCATCAAAGTGAACACATTGGGACCTTTCAGAGAGGTAGTTCTCAAACCACCCACTGCAAGGCTGGATAGGCCAATACTGAGTAGCCTCTGCTTTAAGATGAGATGATCGACGGTGTCAAACGCTTTGGACAGGTCAATAAACAGAGCTGCACAACTCTGCTTATTATCTAAGATACTCTCCACATCATTCACACGTTCATCGTGGCAGTGATGGTGCTGTGCTGCTTTCTGAAGCCTGACTGATGTTTAGACAGGATGTCATTGTTACATAAAAACACCTTTACCTGTTCACTCACTAGGCGTTCAAGAACCTTAGCCAGAACTGACAATTTAGAGATTGGCCTATAGTTATTTAAAATAGTTGCCTCCCCTCCTTTCAGTAAAGGCAAGACATAAGCAGACTTCCATACTTTTGGAATTGTGTTAGTGCTGAGGGAGAGGTTAAAAAGAGAAGTAAGAGGTGGAGCAATAAAATCTGCAGCTATCTTTAAAAAGAAAGGTTCTAAGTTGTCCGGGCCAGCCGGTTTCCTAGGATCTAGCTTAGATAAGGCTTCATGAACAACATCAACAGTACAAGGGGTAAAACTGAAAGGGTTTTCCAGACCACGTTGTTCAGAGTCACAGACTGTGGTGTTTACAGAAGCAGAGTTAGTGACAGAATCAAACAGAGAGCCACAGGACACACAATGCTCATTAAAGCAATTTAGCATAGTAGCCCTGTCCGATATAGAGCCAGATGCTGTGGTGAGGCACGGAGGTAGCTCATTACGGATCTCACCGGTTGATATCGATTGTATTGCTTTCCAAAATTTCCTAGGATTATTTAGGTTTTCTGTGGTAACTGACAAATAGTACTTCGACTTTGCACTTTTGACATTTGAAGTGAAGCTATTCCTTAGCTGCCTAAAACGCAGCCATTCTACCTCTGAGCCTGATCTCCTAGCCTTTGCCCAGGCCTTGTTTCTCTCATGAAGGAGACTGGACAGCTCATCAGAAAACCAAGGATTGTCTCGTCCCTTTACTCTAAATGTACGCAGGGGTGCATGTCTATCAATGATCTCCATAAAACCAAGATAAAAATAAGACCATGCGGTTTCTACATCAGCACACAGATCGATTTTACCCCAATCAAAATCAAACAGATCATGCACAAAACCCTGCTCCACAAAATGTTTTATGTCTCTCTTGATGATAATGCGAGGTTTAACCTTTTGGACCTTCGTGTCCCTAATTGTGGCTACAGCACAGTGATCACTCACATCATTCTCAAATACTCCCACAGAAGAATATTTATGGGGAACATTAGTTAAAATGAGATCAATTAGGGAGGATTTATTAGGGGACTTAATGTTAGGGCGAGTAGGACTGTCAACAATCTGAGTAACATTCAATGAGATACAAAGGTTTTTAAAATCCTCTGACACTGCAGTTAACCAGTCCCAGTTAAAATCTCCAAGTAGCACTATTTCCTTGTAGTCTAGTTGTGATAAAAGATTTGCTAGTGAAGACAAGGAGTCCTTGCCAGCTGAGGGGAGTCTGTAGCAGCCCACCACCATGACCTGTTGACCCTTTGCCACTTCTATATTTAAGGCTAAACATTCAAATTGCTTACTGATCGATTTGGAAACTAATGAGGTTAAACTGAACTTATTCTTAACATAAATTTCAACACCACCACCTTTATTAGGCCGGTCGGTACGATACACATTAAAACCATTTAAGGCAATGTCAGAGGCCAAAATAGACTTATTTAGCCATGTTTCAGATAAGACAATGACGTCAGCGTCAGTCGATTTTGCCCAGATACGGACAAAATCTAGTTTACCTAAGAGACTGCGCACATTCAAGTGGATGAAACCCAACCCAGACCTAGCTTTAAAATCAGCAGGAGTAGCGATCTGACTATTACTACAGGGCGGACCAGGGTTAGGTTGGACATTTCCTGACAGTAATAACAACAAAACCAGGCATCTTTTCCTCTTAAATGACACACATACATTGTCATCTAATTTAGAAACACTGGAAAAGTCTGCGAGAGTGTGATTAGAGCTTAAGAAGCAGTCCTGAAGAACCATCATCGCAGGAAAATAAAAAAGACAAACATATTTTGTCGAGCAGATTGACTGTGACAAGGCAACCGGTAATTGTTTGAGCAACACATCCGAACCTTTGCAGGGGATGCCCACTGCAGGTGGCAGAACAGACCTGAATCCAGTAGTCTTCTCAGAATGACTAGAGATCTTCTCATAGTCCAAAGCAGTTAACAGGCACAGCAGAATCCCGATATGGGCCATTTTCCCAGACCAGCAGAGCATCCGGATAGGCGTGCAAGCAGGCCCGAAATGTGGAGGCGCTCCGTTCTCCTCGCGATATCCCCGGTGCAGAACCTCCTCAGTACAGCAGGATAGGCGAAGCAGGACCAGCTCGAGGCGTAGAGGCGCTCCGGTCTCTCAGCGATATCCCCGTGGTAAAACGTCCTCGGCACCGTAGAGCACGACAGGTGGAGCAGGTGGATACAGGCCTCCGCTACAGCAGGTGTAAAGCAGGCCGCAGCCCGAAGGCGAAGCCGCTCCGGTCTCTCCGTTACGCCCCCCGGGGTAAAATCTCGCCAGGACAGCAGCACACGACAAGTGGAAGCAGGTCCCTGCCACAGCACAACTGGGCAGGTGGAAAAAGGGGGCCCAAACAACAACGTGCAGCCGCTCCGTCTCTCTGCGACTTCCCGGGAAAAACCTTCCCACAACAGCCCAGGTGCACAGGTAAACCTCCTATCCATGCCGACGGAAGAGAGGCAGCCCTGCCCCTCACTTTCCACGCTCCGTGAGGCAGATGAGAAAATGTGCTCCGCTCGCGAAAATGCGCTCCGCTCGCTCTGATCGACGAGTGTAGAGTGACAAAATATATATATGCTCAGATCTTAGCATAAATAGTGGATGGTGGCCAAAAAATACATTGTGCACAACATTATCACATAATCTGAAGGTTCATCAAACACTCAGTTAAACAGGCACGATATATTGCTTTTTCAAAATTAAATTAGCTGTTTTTAATTTAAATTTAATTTTAAACTCAACGACAAACAACAGTTATTTCCCCATAACAAGTTCTCCTGTAGTAATATATGCCACAATGGTGAAGCCAATACCTCAAATTGAAATACTATATTTAGTTTAGAACTAGCTTTCCCTTCAACATGACCTATATAAATAAATATGTGTCTGATCTTATAGAGCTGTTACTAAAACTCTCCCTTTGAACTGATCAATACTGTAACAAATTAAAACACTACAAAATTCACACATGAATAAAAACTCTAAAAGAATAATTTGTAAACATGATGAAAAGATTGAAGAATATGGTTCTACACTGTACTCCTAACTCCCAAACACCCACTACTTAAAGTCTAGTGCATACTTCCATCATGCCCCCCCCCCTCTTTCATCAGTGTGTTTTAGGATGATTTTTCACTTCACTTTAATAGTTTTCCTCTTTACCGCTATTTTTAATTTACCAATTGATTAATTCATGGTTAATACATCTTCTTATCTTCATTTATTCATCAAGTCAATTCAAGTTCTTTACATTACATTAGTAGATACCTTGTGGAGTATTCACAATAACTAATCCCCTCTAGGATATGAAATCCGTTCATCTTTAAGCATATACTATTTCCTTATTTATCTTTTGTTCATGATAACAATGGTATAACAACCACACGTTTTACGCATAGCTAGTTTCTATGTCAAGATTATTATGTGTGACATAATAATCAGATGTCTTGTTTGCTAACCAAGAATATTAAACTTTAATCTTTTCAGCATTCCAGACCATCATTTAAACACGCAGCCTCTTATCTAAACACTAAGCATTAAGGTTTCTACACCACCCCCTGGGAAACTCTTGCACAATTATGCTGTAAAATCATTGCATCATTCCTCCAGAACCATCTGAGACCAGCATGTCTCAAGATCTTGTCATAATGAGCACAGTCAGTGATGCAGCTGTAGTCAGTGGCAGGGTCCCCAAAAAAGCTAGGACCGGCCCTGGTCAGTGGGCTCCAAGGAAACTCCCTGGCTTTGGGATGAGTGAAGGAATCACTTGGCAGACACGCGTTGTCCTCTGTACAGCAGAAATCCCCCAAAACCGCAGTACCTCTTCACACCACTGTTGCCTTGACAACGAGGCACAAGCAACATGTCAATATCTCCTCAGAGATGCGTTCTTTGCACACTTCTTCTGTTCGCAGTGAGCAACTCTTCACCAACACGCTGATTCAGAGAACCCAAAAGGTGGTGCAGAACTATCCAATGCTGCTGTAATCCCATTCAGCTACTGAGAAAAACTCAATTTAAATCTCTCTCCCAACGGGTTACAAAATAAAACGGCTGAGGTCAGGAATGCTGAAACATGTGAATGTTAAAACAAACTAATGATAGTAGTCTGCCTATTCTTTATTACTTCAGTTCTAAGTTAATAGGCAAAACAAGGAAACCCTCCTTAACCACTATACTAATCTTTTATCTACTTGGTTATTTATATTTATTTTCAAATTGTTTATCTAAGTTGTGTTACAAGCATGGTGAGGTTGTAACAGAATACACAAATAACTGTATTCAATCCGCGCCGTATTTGAAAACTTTAATGAATTAAAATCAATGTTTAACGACGTAATATAAGTTAAATATATTGTTAAGCTAATTACTGTTTTATTGTGAAGGCATCTCTGGTGAACAGCGGCCTGTGGCTTTTATTTTGAAAGGAACGCGTTCCGGAAATATACTCCGTAATGTGAACAGTGAGTTTGACTTCTAGAAACACGGAAAGTTACGATAACAATCGTTCTAATGCATTAAATAAAGTCATGAAAGAGACAAGGAGGGAAAAGGCGTGTGGAAGCAAGCAATGAACTGAAAATGCCACCAATCCTCTGTTTTAACGTGATGGCGGACATTGAAAACCGAAGCGGGCATAAGCACCCCTTCATACATACACTGAACCACTTTTTTTTACAGACAAATACTGACACCCCGGCTCCGGCTGGAGCTCTCAGCCTTTTCAAGAGAAGGGGGCTTCTTTCAACAACTAACAACAAACTATTGGTATACCAAAACATTTAGCAACATAAAACAAGGTCTTTACGAATCAACAATGACAACCAACAGACAGAACAATCAACAAACAGATTTCCGAATGTCTCGTCGGCTCCTACTCTGTCCTCTTTCATAATTTTATATTTTAGGAATCTCAGGTCTGCACAAGCCTTTTTCTGTCTCTCTGTTTGATTCCACTGAGAATCAACCTCTCAGTCTGTTCCCATTGTTCGCGGAAGCTTCCGGGAATTGGAACGCCTAAATCACTCTTTTCAAACTCTTCTTCCATAATTGACTTCGTATCTATTATCTGACTAGGTTGATATGTGTTCACTTGTATTTATTAATACACTGGACAAATCTTGTCGTTACTCTTAATGTCCTTATTCTTATTTATTTGAATGTCCTGTTAATTCAGACGTGCACACAGTCTGAATTCAGAGTTTTCAACGTGGAGCAAACTATTGTTACACCCTGTTCGCCACCAGAGGGCAGCAGCTGACCACAAATGAGCTTCCTCTGTCTGATGAAGCTCCCAGCTTCTGCAAACCTTCTATCACTATGTCACTATGCTCTCTTTTCTCAATTATTACACAGATTCGACGTAAAAAAATCACACGGTTTATTACAGAATGTTCCCAGTGAGTCAGCCGTGCAGGACTAGTACCCCACGGAGACCTCGCTGGTTCACTTTACTGTCTTTAGTGAGTTAAGGTACGGGAATGCACCTACCCGACTCTTACACACACTCAATGCTTTTTGGTCCAGGAATGTCCTACCTGACTCTGGGCACCGTCTTACTTTCTACAGTATTGTATTCTTTACCGTGACTAAGAACACTGAGAACGCCGCTGACAACTCTAAAAATGTTGTAGCAAAGCCAAATGACAGATTTTGGTAATCAACAGGTATCTGCTTTACCTTTGTATCATGTAGGACGCCCTGGTGTAGTTGTCAGTGGTGTCCAGGTGTCCTCCCCTGGGCTGAACTCGTCCGCTAGCTGTCGGTGGTCCTCCTATAGACCAGCACTCATCACGTCGCAGGTCACCAAATTGTAGGAGCAAACACAGTAGTGGTGGCTTAAAGCCCAGCTCTGCTCCGCGCCGTCCGTTAGATGAGCCTGGTCAGATTAATAAGAGAAGGAGTTCAAAACACCGGCATAAAAGTTATAACAATAATCTGATTTTAATGGTAAAAAACACAATACGAAATACAGAGTGCCTACGAAATAGAAACCTGCTTATTGTTATTGCACAGATTACAGGTACTGAGACAACGAAATGCAGTTTAGCTTCTCACGGTGCAACAAGCAGTAAAGTGGAAAGTAATGTTCACAATCTACAGAATAAAATATAGAATGAATTGAATGATGAATAAACAGTGAGGGGAATGAATACACTAGATATCAGCTGTGAGCAGTGTGCCCGACGCTCTGCCTCGGTGAGCGTGACTCACAGCAGACTGTTTGATTTAAAAACATCAGTCTCGTAAAAGTTTTGTTTTAATGTCAACGTTCTGCGGCTGCTTTGCAAGTTAAATCAAGGCCACAGCTTTAAATGTTTGAACACTTTAAAAGGCCATGAACTGTTGTGTTTCCTGATAAGATGTCCTTCGGTCACAACAAGCTAACTATGTAGTTGAGTTTTACAAATAACTCTTGAGACCTAACGCAGTGTCTATGATCACACTGTGGCAGTGGAGCACTCCAGGCCGTCTAGCCCCGCCCCCTCCTCCCCTCCTCCCCTCCTCCCTCTTGATCCGACCCTCCATCCGCTCCAACCTGCCGCTCATGGTACGCCCTCATATCAGGGTGCCTCACCCTTTACTTCACTGGGAGTGGTTATTTGGTATGTCACTGATTACTGGTGAAGTGTTGGTGCGCAGGTGCATTAACGTAAAGTGGAATATGAAGGAACTTGAGCCACATCTCCTGTGAGGGACACTGGGAACTTTGGTCTGTGGGTTAACGGAATAAAGTCAGGAAGGTTTTTATATTTGAACATAAGACAATCCAGCGGCACAGCATGTGAAGCCGGATGTTCACTCAGGTTCAGTTGTGTGTGGGAGAAGCTCTTGTTTTGTTTATCGGCTTGAGTGATATTTAACACTTAAACACCACAACATCTTCCCCTTTCTATCTCTTTCCTTTTCCCCACACTAACATAGCTGCTCTGGTCACCAGGCGTCTCGTGAGAGCCTGTCCAGCTCTCTGTCTGGAGATGTCGGGGAGGCGGCCCACCCCTCCCATCCGGCCGCCCTGGGGGCTCCTGGCATGCCTCAGCCCAGCGGCTCAACTGCAGCATCAGCAGCTGCGGGTCCAGCTACTCCAAGCAGGGTAATGCATGCAGAATCTACGTGTGTGTAAAGTGTATAACTATCATGCGACATTTATTTAACAAAAGTGTAGCTGTTTAGTATGTTGCTGTTAGAATAGTGTGGTTTAAAACGAAGGACCAGCAGCTATAAACGGTCAGAACATACAGAAGAAGTTACTTATTGTAACTTCAAATAATTTGTATTTTAAGTCAATGTGAGTAAATGTCTGTGACGCCAGTCACATTTCAGACTTGATCTGACAATACATTATTATTATGTAAATACAATGGTGCCTTTGCCAGGGATAGAAAGAGACCTGTAACCAAAAGTATTAAGTCTCACATTTCCATGTCAAATGAATGATAAACGGCGCAGAAGATCAACATGAAAGGTTTTCTATTCAGTGCTTAGCAGTTTGTCTCATCTCTATCATGTTGTCAGAATGTTGTCCTCCTCTGACCAGGTCGAACCTGTCATCTCCAAGCAGGTAGAGTCTCTAATGGCTTCATGCATGCTGGGATATCTGCCATTCTAACAAACCCGAATAACATCAAAGGGCAAAAGGACTCAGCACAGCTTGTCAATACTTGAGTTTGGTTTTTAAAGTGCTCACGGTGAATTCTGCGGAGATGATGCATGGTTACCTTTCTGAGACACTGAATACTAAATTCCACTTTAGTTTGAAGGGATTTCATGAATCTGTCTTCCTTGCTAATGTAAAGTTACTTTTGAGGCAGTAAAATCAGAGGATGAATTTAATTACTTAGGGACATTATTTGAACATTTATTTGGAACATTGATAATCTTGTTCTTTGTGTTTTGGTCTTGATATATTATGTATAGGGCTGTCAAACGATTACAATTTTTAGTCAGATTAATCACAGCTTAAAAATTAATTAATCAGATTAATCACCATTCGAACTATGTCCAAAATATGCCATTTCTTTATGTATATTGTTGTGGGAATGGAAAGATAAATGAAAGAAGGCGGATATATCCATTTAACATACAGTATGTATGTTTATTATAACGTTTTTCTGCGTGTCAAAATGAAAGACAGCCCACACACCTATCAATCATCAAACCGTGGGGTCTTATTTCATTACGTGTTGATTTCTATCAACGGGGGAGTACTTCAGGAAAGTCGACAGAGGGGGGGGGGGGCTAGTGGAGTACTTCTGACCACAGAGTGTGAACGTTGTGATCAGCTGTTTTAGCGCAGTTCTCCAGTGAAGGGGGGAGTCTCCCTCCGCAGCCGGTTGGCGTAGTTTTGGCACAGTTCCGTTGTACAGACCGACGTTAACAGCAGCCTGTCTGTGCACACGGAGACCAACTCTGTCGTCCGGTGATCTAACCGCCTTCTGGAAAAGCTTCACAAGTACGTCGGTACGCAAATGGGCTTTGTGACACAAGTGAGGGTACGCATTTCAGATTACGCCATAACCTGCGTACCAGTTATGTGTTACCTGTACTACAGCAAAAGTATTCTCCGTCGGGACTTCCTGCAACAACACCACGCCGTTATCTTGATTCTGATTGGCCAGAAGACATTATCAAAGATGTTCTATTGAGAAGACGATCACTACGTGACAAAAGTTTTCAAAACCGTGGCTACTGAAATCAATCTTACCAACTGCTGTCTGTGCAATTTACTCCGCGCGAGTTGGCAGACTTTATTTTGCTTACTTTAACATCATTTTTCATGGTGGGGCTGAGCCATTTCTTGGTATGGGTGTAGCCTACCCCAGCCATACCCTGGCGCTGCAACTGGTGGCACGTATGGGGCGGGCCATTCTGCACATGCGTTAAATGCGTTACATATTTTAACGCAATTAATTCAAAAAATTAATTACCGCCGTTAACGCGATAATTTTGACAGCACTAATTTTTATATATCTCTGCATTAAAATATTCTTAAGTAAGTCTTTGGCAATCGATGATTGTAATAGTCCTTTATGCTCTATAGTTGACCGCAGGTCATGGAGAGTGATAAGGTATCCGTAGACCTTTGTATGAGGCATCTTTATTGCTTGACAGGTCTACAGCCATGACACATAGATCACTCGTAGATGCGGGCTTGCATACACAAGTATCACTCCGCAGCCGCACCCCATCACTAACATCCTGATGGTATATGTGCGCGGCACTATATACTACATCCTCCTTTCTTACAATGAAAGTTGCATATAACATTTGCTGTAGTAAACATTCTATAACGGTCTCAATATTAACATTGTTCACTTGTTAACATGCGAATATATGAAATTATATTTTGTATGAACATTAACATGTCAACTTAGAATCAGTGTATATCACTCCAACATCCTCATATAAACAACACACCTTACTCTTCTCTTTTTTTATTTTCTTTCTTTTTTTTTCCTTTCTTTTTTTAGCAAATAGAGTAAGGATTTTAACATATAAACTCTGTCTTAGCACAACCTTTAGCCTGAGCTAATTAGGAAATCTTTGTATCTCTCAGGTGGTCGAATAAGTCGGCCACATCTGGTTCTTCTTGTGCTCTGCGGTGATGACATTTCACATTCAACAGTCTCTGACGTGTCTGCATCTGGCGTGCACAGTTGATTGTCTTCAGGTAAGTCAGGTTCTGGGTCCATTTGGGCGTCGTGTGGTGTTTTCCTCAGATGTCTCCTCAGATGTCTCCTCAGATGTCTCCTCTAGTGCTGACCTGAAGATGTGACAACATCATAGGAACGTGGCTCACCTCTCTGTGCGGTGACCAAAGCTGGACGCCAACCCTGTTCAGTTTCCATGTGAACAGTACTTCCTGGTTGCAGCTCAGGAAGCGGCCTCGTTCCTCTGTCATAATACTGCTGCTGCCTCCTCTGTAGATTCTCGAGAGTCGAGTGAGCATCCTTAGGCACAGCAGGCTGAAGCATCACGGTGCACCTCCTTAGCACTCTCCCCATGAGCATTTGTGCGGGTGAGTATTGCATGCCTGTTACAGGTGTGTTTCTCAGGATGAGCAGGGCAAGATGAGGGTCTGTGTTCGTTAGTTGTGCTTGTTTAAGAACATGTGTAACAGTTTGTACGGTCCTTTCAGCCAGACCATGGACTGTGCAGAGCCTGGGCTGGAAGGAGTGAGTTTTATGCCCCATGATTCTGCAAAGTTCCTCATTTCTTGACTCGCGAATGGGACATGGTCACAGACTATCTCTTTTGGTATTCCTATCCTGGAGAAGACTGATTTCATTTTCTTAATGACAGTATGTGATGTCTTGTCATTAATGTTAATGAAATCAGTCTTCTCCAGGATAGGAATACCAAAAGAGATAGTGTGTGACCATGTCCCATTCGCGAGTCAAGAAATGAGGAACTTCACATTAGCCTCCTTTGCTCTGGCTATCACTTTCTGTAATATCTCATCGTGTTCTTTCTCTGGCGATGCAGCAATTATCATGTCATCTGCAATGATGTGGACCCCTTGGATATCTCCAAATGTCTCACAGTTGCGTTGCTGGAAAACCTCACTTGCTGACTTGATCCCAAATGGAAGACGTTTAAAGCGGTATCTCCCTCATGGCGTGTTAAATGTGCACAGTAGGGAGGACTCTTTATCCAGCTTTATTTGCCAATATCCATCTTTTTCATCCAGCACTGTGAAAAGTTTCTTACCAGCTAGTTTGCACAGAACTTCATCGGTCGTTGGAATGGAGTAGTGCTGCCTGAGAATAGCTTTGTTCAAGTCACTGGGATCCAAGCGAAGTCTTTCTTTTCTGTGATCACCAGGCTACTAACCCATGGTGTAGGCTCAGTTACCTGTACAATAACATCAGCTTGTAACAAGTCATCGAGAGTGTCTCTCAGTCTGTCCATTACTGCCAGTGGTATCTTCCTACAGCCATGTATGACAGGTGTGGCCTTGGGGTCAGTGTGGATGTGATATTCTCCAGCAAACTCACCTAAACCCTGAAAGACAGTTGGGTGCAGAGCTATGAGCTCCTCTTTTGTTGTGGGATGTTTCACTTCTATCGAGTCAATGTCCACTCTTTTCACCAGGCGCAGTTCTTTTCATGCCTCGTTTCCTAATATGCAGCAGTATGGCCACTTTAATCTTCCTGTCCTTACCGTCTGCACCACTCGCGGTCATGTAGATTTGGAAGCGTTGTTCCCATCGTCGCCAGTTTTCTCCCAGGTTGCCAGTGAGTACCAGTGGAGATGGTAATTCGAATCGATCCATCTCTCTTTTTTCTTTCTTCCAAAAAAAATTGCGACTCCCGCTCTCTGGGGACCGCACCTGTTAGCTTTAGACTAACAAAACTTTCATCTGTTTAGCTCCGGCAAAGTGACGAACTGGACCGACTTCTGACACCATGTAATAGTCCTTTATGCTATATAGATGACCGCAGGTCATGGAGAGTGATAAGGTATCCGTAGACCTTTGTATGAGGCATCTTTATTGCTTGACAGGTCTACAGCCATGACACATAGATCACTCGTAGATGCGGGCTTGCATACACAAGTATCACTCCGCAGCCGCACCCCATCACTAACATCCTGATGGTATATGTGCGCGGCACTATCCAGTTAATCCTCTTAACTAAAAGCATTTAACTCCCCCCACCCATCCATTGCTCTCAGGAGGAGGAATCAATGCGTGCTTAGGTCAAGGGCCTGGAGGAGAAGCTGGAAACCCTCAAGATGAAGCGGACGGAGGACAAAGCCAAGCTGAAGGAGCTCCAGAAACACTTTTACTTGAGTAAAAGTAGAAGTACCAGAGTGTAGTAATACTCTGTTTCAGTAAATGTCCTGCATTCAAAATGTTCCTCAAGTAAAAGTAGAAAAGTATTCTCATCAAAATATAGTGAAAGTAGCGACAGTAAAAGTAGTCGTTGTGCAGATTGGTCCATTTCAGAATAATATATATGATATGTTTTATAATGATTGATCATGAAAGTGTTCTCAAAGCTGGTGAAGGTGCAGCTAGTCTGAAGTACTTTGTAGACTGCAGGGTAGCTGGTGGATTTACTCCAGGTGGAACTAAAGTCTGATTCAACACTTGGTTAGATTTACCATCATTCATCCATCTGTGAAGTAACTAAATGTATTAAATACATGTAGTGGAGTCGAAGTACACCATGTACCTCTGAACTGTAGTGGAGTCGAAGTACACCATGTACCTCTGAACTGTAGTGAGTAGAAGTACACCATGTACCTCTGAACTGTAGTGAGTAGAAGTACACCATGTACCTCTGAACTGTAGTGGAGTCGAAGTACACCATGTCCCTTCAGGTTCAGGTTCAGGTTATTTATTTGTACCCGTAGGTAGATTCTTTTTGCAGAGAAAAAGACAAGGGTTCCATCCTGACACTAAAAACAAACACAAACAACAGACACATCTCTAATAAAGTACTAGTAAAAGTACAAGTATACCCTGCTCAACCAAATCTCAAAATATTTAAAAAAAAATTAAGAAGGAAAACACTAGTACAAACATGGACATTCAAAATTCACAATTAAATAAATAAATAAAGATAGGCATCTGTGTGATGCTGTAGTGAGTAGAAGTACACCATGTACCTCTGAACTGTAGTGGAGTCGCAGTACACCATGTACCTCTGAACTGTAGTGAGTAGAAGTACACCATGTACCTCTGAACTGTAGTGGAGTCGAAGTACACCATGTACCTCTGAACTGTAGTTGAGTCGAAGTACACCATGTACCGCTGAACTGTAGTGAGTAGAAGTACACCATGTACAGTAGAAGTACAAAGTAGCAAAACATTGAAATACTTAATAAAGTACAAGTATCTCAAAACTGTACCCCCGTATAGTACTTGAGTTTATGAACTTAGTTACACCAGTGGCTATAAAGATAGAAAGACTCAGCCTTGCATGCACAGAGGCATGACAATACATTTTCAAAATGCTCAACAGTGCTGCCAGAATTATAAACTGACTGCTACACAATTAAAATAAATGCTTTTATATTAGATGTGACTCTTTGGCGTTTCTGTTATTACCTGCTGCTTTAGTTGTTCTGACGGCTAACATCCTCTGTTATTCCTCATTTTAAAGCCAATATTCCGTGGGGTCGGGGGGCTCAGATCCTTGTCACCTTTTTCATACCTGATGACTTTGCATCCCTGACTACAGTTGCTTTAGCGTGTAGAAGCTAGTAAGCCTACTATTTGATTTGTTTTAGATAGGCACTACATGTTTCATATGCAGAACTTATTTTCCTGTTCCATGTTCAAATAAGCCATTTTCAGTGGTAATTTTGTTTGGTCATGGAAAATTAGGTTAAGGTCATTGAGAAGTCATGGAAAAGTCATTGAAAATCATTGGTGAAAAAGTGTATGAACCCTGATATGTGGTTACAAAGAAATACTTATTCTTTTTAGGGTAGGAAATGATGGATAATTTCCAACTTCTAAGACTGAAAGTAGGAGACCTTCTAGAGTGTTCTCTCTCATGTTGTCCCTCCAGGATGCCCGGGAGGCACAGGAAGGACCACTACATGGAGGAGGTGTCGGACACGGCTGACGCCATAGAGATGGCAACACTGGACAAAGAGATGGCCGAGGAGCGGTCAGAGTCGCTGCAAGTGGAGGTGGACACGCTGAAGGAAAAGGTGGAGGAGCTCTCCATGGAGATCCTTAGACATGAGACTTCAGAGAAAGGTTTGGACTCACTGGCCTACAAAGGCCTCTTTATTTCATGTGTCTCTCCTTCCTTCTATGAACTGTGGTGCCTTGTCTTTTCAGGTCAGGTGGAGCGGCCTGGAGTTACCGTGTCAAACAGCTGGAGGAGCAGAATAGCAGACTGAAGGAGGCATTGGTTCGGTCAGTGAAATGTCAAAAAAGCAGCTCTGATCAAAGTGAAAATATAAACAAAGCATTTGTTATTGGAAGTTCCTAAAACATATAAGGTTATAAGATAAGTTATAAGAAAACATTCAAATGTCCCTTTCCCCTCAGGATGCGGGACCTGTCGACTTCAGAGAAGCAGGAGCATCTGAAGCTGCAGAAGCAGATGGAGAAGAAGAACACTGAGCTGGAGACTCTTGGGACTCAGAAGGAAAAGCTGCAAGAAGACGTGAAGCAGGCGGAGGCTACAGTCGACGAACTGAAGGAGCAGGTAAAGACGGCGAGAAGCAAGGAAATGGAGGAATATGTCTTTGAAGCGGCTTACTTCAGTTAAAGTAGAGGGATTTAATAGTTATTTATAAATAAGATTAAGGCTGAAACACATTTATATTACAGAAATCAAACAGACTTTTCTGTAAATGTAACTACTCGTATGCTTGTGTGTGTTTGCTTGTACCAGGTGTCTGGGGTCAGAGGAGATGGTGGAGACCCTGACGGAGAGGAACCTCGACCTGGAGGAGAAAGTCAGAGAGCTGAGAGAAACCGTCACTGATTTGGTGTGTACACCGGCACCATGATTCTTATCTTCAGTATTACGTCCTATTTACTTTAGTTTTTTACAAATACGAAATAGGGGTGCAACAACTAATCAATTAAAATCGATTAAAATCGATTACCAAATTAGTTGCCAACTAATTCGGTCGTCGATTCGTTGGTGACGTCATCCGTGTGTTTTACGCGCCGTTAAGCTCCAACGTTATTGGTCTTTTTATCGGTACTGGAGACATTTAAACAATATATGTCATGTATTATTGCTACAAAAACATTATATGTCTTAGTGTCGCCAACTCGTTTCTAACATGCAAAAAGACAAATCAATCAATCAATCAATGTTTATTTATAGCCCAATATCACAAATGTTACATTTGTCTCAGTGGACTTCACAGTGTGTACAGAATATCAGTATGACAATACGACACCCTCTGTCCTTAGACCCTCTGTCCTTAGACCCTCTGTCCTCAGACCCTCTGTCCTCAGACCCTCTGTCCTTAGACCCTCTGTCCTTAGACCCTCTGTCCTCAGACCCTCTGTCCTCAGACCCTCTGTCTTTAGACCCTCTGTCCTTAGACCCTCTGTCCTCAGACCCTTTGTCCTTAGACCCTTTGTCCTCAGACCCTCTGTCCTTAGACCCTCTGTCCTTAGACCCTCACATCGTACAAGGAAACACTTCCAGAGAAAACCCACAGTTTAAAGGGAACATGGGAGAAACCTCAGGGAGAGCAACAGAGGAGGGATCCCTCTCCCAGGACGGACAGACGTGCAATAGATGCCGTGTGTAGATTGAAAAGATAATACATTTGCAACATAGGTAGTCCAAATGTTTGGAAATGCATGTGTGTATAATAGGAAGATGAATCCACGAGGATATCCATCCAGGACCGATGATCCAGGACCACAGCCACGACTCAAGATCCAGCGCTCGCGATCCAGGACATAGGACCGCAGGATCATCCATGACTCCGGATCCCGGCGTATATAGACACCAAAAAGAAAGACATTTGGGGAAGCTGGGTTAATGGGAACATGAGAGGACACAGGTACAGACAGAGAGAAGGAAGAAGTAAGATGTCCCCCGACAAACTCAGCCTATATCAACACATCGCGCAGAAGATGAAGAAGTATCACTGCACCCACCTGAGGAATGTTCTGATTATGGGAGACCTATGAGACACACGGAGGAGTCTCCACCCCCCCCCCCCCCCCCCCCGTCAACGCCTTCGAGGATACTCTTCATTCATCCCCCAGCTCTCTCTACTCTCCGCTCACCCTTTCACCCTCGCCCAACCCCCTGGAGTTCGATGACCGCATGAAGGCGACACGCAGGGTTGGCAGCATGTCCTTTACCCCCGCCCCTCAACGACGCCCACCAAAATCACCGAAGCAGAGATGCGCACCATCTCCCCCGGCTTCATCACCATGCCTACCACAATCATCCAAACCAAAACAATACAAGGAAGATGGAAGCAGATTTCCAAACCCCCCTTTCTACAGTGTCGCCCTCAACCTGCCCTCCTTTGATGAGAGGAGCAGGGTGGTGGGTCCTCCCTCCCCTTCAAAGCCTGATAGGGATGTGTGTGTACAAAACGCTGCAAACTGATATCTGCTGGGTCCAGGCTCAAGGGCGTATGGCACTCTCAACTCTTTCCAGGACATGCCGGGGCCCTGCCTGCCTGTAGCTTTGCCGATATCTGTGTTGATAGGTAATAGATTAAGAGCGGTGAATCAGCTTAGAAACAGGAAGCGCTCAAACGTTTGTGTGAGTTTATCTAATTTAGCAGTGATTCCATGTCACCCACAGCTTGTTACAAAAAACCTGACTGATAGCGTGTTTAACGAACTTAAACTAGCTTTATTAAATGTCAGGTCTCTGGCAGGAAAAACATTTTTAATCAATGATTTTATCACTGAGCACAATCTCGATTTTATGTTTTTAACGGAAACTTGGATTGAACAAAATAACAGTGCAGCTGTTCTTATCGAATCAACCCCTCCCAACTTTAGTTTTATGAGTCAGGAAAGAATGCATAAGAAAGGGGGTGGAGTTGCTATTCTGTTCAATGATTCCCTTCAATGCAGGAAGACATCGTATGGAAACTTTGATTCTTTTGAATATGTGGCCCTTCAGCTGAAATGCTCCTCTCGAGCTCTGTTCCTAAATATCTATAGGCCACCCAAATACTGTGCAAGCTTTTTTGATGACTTTACTGAACTGCTGTCTATAGTGTGTATTGACTTTGACCGTCTAGTCATTGTTGGTGATTTTAACATCCATGTTGACAACCCCCAGGACAGAGGGGCTAAAGAACTGGTTTGTGTTCTTGATAGCTATGGACTGACTCAGCATGTGACGGAGCCCACGCACAATAAGGGGCACACTCTGGACTTAATTATCTCAAAGGGTCTGAATATCTCTAAGGTTGTGGTGACTGATGTTGCACTCTCTGACCATTCCTGTGTTTTCTTTGAGAGCTCTATTTCTGTTCACACAAATGTTCAAAAAGAGATAACCACAAAGCGATATTTAACTGAAAATACTAGGGAAATGTTTACTAAGAATTTTTCTTCCACACTTGCCCCTGCTAACATCTCAGTAAATGAGCTAGTAGATCATTTTAATTCAAAAATTTAAAATGTTATAGATGCCATTGCTCCAATTAAGGTAAAGGAAGTGACTGGGAAGAAAATATCTCCATGCCATGACCGTGAGAGCAGAAAAAAGAGAATGTCGAAAAGCTGAACGCAGGTGGTGAAAAACAAATCTCCAGGTTCACTTTGAAATCTATAAAGAGAGACTTGGCCTTTATAATTTGGAATTGAAAAACGCACG
>CALSCA010041803.1:0-18653 GCA_943590835.1 Pagetodes antarcticus | reverse complement strand
TCCCTTTCTACTAGAGTCACAAGAACTACATGAACGACGTCCCTTTCTACTAGAGACACAAGAATACATGAACGACGTCCCTTTCTACTAGAGTCACAAGAACTACATGAACGACGTCCCTTTCTACTACTAGAGTCACAAGAACTGCATGAACGACGTCCCTTTCTACTAGAGTCACAAGAACTACATGAACGACGTCCCTTTGTTCTTTTTGATACCGATCACTTTTATTTAGTCCGAAGCGAGGAAATGTGTCCTCCTGTTTCTATGCCGTCTGGACCGATGAATAAAGCTGATGTGATTCAACAACGACCTCCTCTCAATCTGTTTGGACACAAAGAGAGGCGCGTCACAACCCCGACAGAGGGCGCTCTTCCATGTAGACACGGATTAAAACGCCACCACACACACAGGGGTTACATTGGGCCGTCCGGGGCTCTGACGTCATCACCCTCGCACATTTGTCATATGTTTACAAAAAACCATATATATGTTAAAACTGTTCTCGTTCTTAATATAGACTATATTTAGCGTCGATATGTGTTGACTTTACTTTAAAATAGCAGATCTCTGTGACCGGATATAGTTTGTCGGCTTAGTGAGCGAGTGTCTCTGCTCTGTGCGTGTGTGCATGTGTGTGTGCGTGTGTGTGTGTGTGTACACAGTTTAGTTTACAGTGAGATTTACTCGCATACTTTTGAGCATACTCGCGCAGCCCTACAAATGACCTGAGGTGTCCTCATGGTACCAAAGCGCTAAAACAAAATGACAAACATCACAAAACAAACTGGTCAGACTACTGCTTGACCTTACTACTGGAACCCGCCTCACCCCTGCCCACTTTGACGACCTAGGATGGCTTAGACGACAGAGTACAGCAACTTGCAATGGGCCTGGTCTACAAGATACACTACACCACTAAGGTACCCATGTACATGTCAAAATACTTCCTAAAGGTCAGTGAATACCACGACCACAACACCAGAGGGAGCTCCACAGATCCTGTTAAACCCAGATTTGGCTCAAACAAGGGACGAAACACGTAATTATGCCACAACAATGTGGAGCGCCCTACCCACAGCTGTAAAGGAATGTGAATCACTACCCACCTTCAGAACTTCTCTAAAAGAGCACCCACGGGAGACTGCAATTCGAAACTGGCCCCTGTAAATGTCCAAACCTAACCTCCTAATATACAGTCCCCCCCCACCCTATATACTCTATGTGTTAGACTCTCTTTGTACTCACAAACAAATCACTCCCCTTTTAAACTCTATTCTTGTCAACTTTTGTGTTGCTGTCATATAGTATTTTATACCTGTTTTTCATTTAGTCTCATTAATAACTATAATGATCATATCAAGGTGTGCTTTAACCTCACTGAGCTGAGGCTATTTGAGCCTCTCAGGAGATAGCTCTCTTCCACCTGGTTGTAGAAAAGCTCTTTAAATCCGTTAGCATAGCTAGCTAACCAGATGCTAACAACAACAGATCGCCACTGTGCTTACAACTAAAGACACAGCCACGCAAACACTGCGGCATGTGTACGGCTCCTTATGGGTACTGCAATATGTGAAGGGCTGGAGCGGCGTTCCGGTGCTCTCTGTCAGCACTCCTTTCAGACGAGACATATACCACGTGAAGACACGTTACGCTCGTGTTGTGTTCATGAACCTGTCCTTGGCCAGGAAAAACAGGTACTCGCTTGTTTAATTATTTTTGCGGTCTAGATTTCTTCTTCTTTTGTGAAGTGAGAAGTTGTCCGTCTGTCGGACTGACTCCCTCCCCCCCACCCCCAAAATGAAAACTCTTCGGTTCTCCACGAATTACACAAGTCACCCAAATCAGCGTTACAAAAGCGGGAGGCGCCGAAAAATCCCCTATTAATGTATTGATTATAGCTCCGGGTCCGTATAGGTCGGCGTCTGGGTCCGGATCCGGACCGCGGTCCGCCTGTTGCCGACCCCTGCTCTAGATCATTTCATCATCTTTGTGGACGTTACTGTTGAATATGAGTTTGTAATTTTAAACAAATGATAATATTATAATTATTAAAAGCACAAAACAACAAGAAGGGTCTTCCAGGTTTGATTGGTTGCTTGTAATCTTTATTATACAGACACTTGATGCCTGATAGATAGAGCGAGGCATGAGAACACGTGATGTAGCGCTGACACCAGAGAGACACGGGACTTATGAAATGCATCAAACATAAATCACATTCTTTCACATCCAATTCAAAGAAATCACAATTATTTGATTAGAAATAAAACATCAGTACAAAAACACAGGATTAAAAATAAGGGGATTAAAATCATTGAATGTTAAAGCGATGTTTAAAAGGTTGATAAGTCAACATTTAACAATATCTATGAAAATAACACGGAGCAGGGATCCTAACAAACAAGTCTTTACAAGAAGAGCGAAACACACATTCACAATATACAATAATATATTCATACACAACTAAATATATGTTTATATTAATAACAATATCTTTATTTACTTTCAACATTTAAAACCCTTTTTTCCCTGTATTATGGGATATTTATATTTTGGGAGAGACATCAGAAATCACCAATCTCCCATCAGTGCGCACATTGCTGATCTGATCATCAGCTACAATAAGGTTCTTCCTTTGGTTCGGTTCGACTTAAAGAACCAAAAGCGACCCGACCCTTTTCCCATCTGTGCATCTGAGAGTGACTTCTTCTCCCCTGAGAAGAGCTCTACAGCAGGGGGGGGGTTGGGGCACACCCCCAGATCATATTCTTTCACAGTATTTAAGGTTTTCCAAAAGTACAGACCTGAGTGATTTACCGTTACCGATGTTAACACCAGAGAGTAGTTCTGGTCCATTACCCCCACGGGCTGGTTCTGTTGTTCTTGGTCCATGTTGTATAAGACAGGCGTCCAATCTGGAGGCTTCTCTTCACTGAACCCAGAGCCAGGGCCCGGCAGCACCGCCGTGTCTTCCACTGAGAGACAGATCACCTCCTCCAGCTGATCCTCTAGTCTCACTACTACACCCTGCTGTGGGTCCGTCAGCAGGCCGGTGTGTTCCCGAGGTCAGCTGGCGAGGTGTTGGATATACGTGGAGCCGATGTGTTCGTCACCTCTTGGTGTCTTCCTCTGTCTTTGCCCATCACTGATGCCGTATCGTCCCCAAGAACTCTGGTCCATATTCTCTGTTCATGTCGATAGTCCCGTTTGAGCCACTGGACCTCCAGGCGGTCGGCTGCTCCACGACAAGGCAGGTCTTTTGTTTCTTCATCTCTCATGAGTTCACCTCTGGTCTCAGCTGTGGTGTTTCTCTCGTGAGTCGCTTCGCCCTCAGTCCAGCACTCCTCTCGGTACAGGCCGGAGTCTGAACGGGTCAGGTTCTGGATCTCGTAGGAAGAGGTATCGGCCACGCTGACGAGTCGTTGTTTCAGGTCTTCAGGTACTGAGGAGTTCTGGTTCCAGAGGTCAGAGGTGTTCCACAGGACCAGCTTCTCCTCAGCAGCAGATCTGGAGATCAGGCGGGAGCCGGCCTCCTCCGGGAGCTCGAAGGTGAGAGAGTCGCTCTCCTCTCGGAGGACGATGAGGTCTTCAGCGTGAATGTTGCTGATGAGAGCGAACAGCAGCACGGAGAGCTCTGAGACGGCAGCCATTCTGCTCGGAGGTTTCCTCGTGAGTGTTGTGCAAACACTGACACCGCTCGCTCATAAGATCTGTATCAACCCTCAGCAACAGCGTCTCATTGGTGGACCGGAAACACGACTTCTTTATCTCTTCGTCAGGGGAAACTCTGAACGGTTGGAGTTATCAAGTCATCTCTGGTTTGGACTTCTGATCTGAACGTGTTGATATCTTGAGTTTGCTGCACAGGAAGACTTTGTTCTGATGGTTGGAGTCGAGGGGGTCCAGACCCCAGTTTGGGGGGCTGTGAGGGAGAGAGGTTTCTACCAATGGAAGGGTCGGGGGTTTGATCCCAGCGCCTGCAGTCAATGTATCGATGTTTACTTCATTTCATTTCCATCTTTATTTCAAACGAAAAAAACTAATAAAAAATATCAAAAGTGAAAATCAGAATACCGTATTGTTAGATTACGTATTTATCAATAATCATAATAATATTTATGTATTCAACAAAAATGTTGATATTAATAATGATAATGAATCCTAGTGTCCGAAGGGAGCTGGAGGAAGCATGCTCATTGATCCCCTACTTACTGCTGATCAGTGATTATCCTTTCAATCATGTCTGCAAGTTATTCCTTCTCACACATTTACATTCACTTCTCCTCTTCAATCTCCTTTCTTTCGGCAGGCCTTCCAATAAACTTTGAGCATGGTACACCTGGAGTACTGCCATTTTTATCGCTATCTCCGACTTTTATTTGTATTCTCTATTTTATTTTTTATTTTTTGATTTCTTATTATTATTACAATTATCTGTTTAATCTCTCAAAGTGTATCAGTATCCCTTGTTGTGAAGCACTTCGAGATTTGTCTTGGCAGATGAGAAGCGCTATATAAATTAAATATATTATTATTATTATTATTCATTCTCATGCTTCTCCAAAGAAGTGTTTCTGTGCATCCTTCAAAGTGAATGCTATGTGTGCTTGGTCTGAACTCCTGCTCCAAAGCGCTCCATGAACCCCCCCACAGATAGTTCTTCTGACCTTGAGTTGTTTCAGACCTCCTCTCAGATGAGACCCCCCTCTCTGTCTGTGAACCACGTCTGTAGTCTCCTAGCTAGGAGGTGATCTCTTGCTCTGCACACGATGCACTTTGAAGTGTAACAGATCAGTAAACTCCAGTGTGTGTGACTTCAAGAGTGAGTTCAAGATATCCAACATTATACTCTTAGAGCCCTTCTTTGTGATGTGCAGAACGGCTGCAGGCTGGTTTCGTGTTTCCCCAGATCTCCTCTCAGTCACTCAGACATGGCGATATGAGTGTATCCCTCAGAGTACATCATGATGTGTACTCCAGAGTGTGTCTGGCTTTCCCCAACATAGTCTTAGCCAGTTCAGTCAGACAACTCACGTGTTCCTATATGTTCATTAGAAGCAGCATATAGACTGAGTCTGGCGTCTGGGCTCGGCCTCATCACTCCACAGATGCCCCCCGAGCCTACAGGTGGGAGCTGGGGGGGGCATGAGCGAGGCAGCAGACCTGGCAGCTTAAAGAGAGCGGAAAGTTTAGGAGATTGTGATTGGTTGGACGTGAGAGAGACGTGTTCATGTATCATCGGTGCTCCAGCTGACTGCCTGAACCAGCTCGCAGGCTTCCAGTTTAGCGTTGACATGAAGGATATGAGGTCTCCAGCTGATGTTGGGCTCTGAAACCACAAGGAACTTGTTCTCATGTACTCTTTCTATGTTTATGTTGTCTAGGATTAACCTGAGGAGGTGTTTGATGTTTTCCAAAGAGCGTAATCTTTGTTTTGCTTATATTTAATGATCATGTGTTCTCATCAAACCAATGTTTTACTTTCATCATGTCTGCTGTTATTTCCTCCATTAGCTGTTTCAAATTATCACCAGAACAAAACACATATTAGTATCATCTGCAAATAAAAGAAATATTTGATACTCTGCAAATATGGTTGATGTATATGATGAACAGCTGTGGACCCAACACAGACCCCTGAGGTACTCCACAAGTTATGTTCATGTCTTCTGATTTATGTACCTATTTTAACACATTGTTGTCTGTTGCTTCAAGAATCTCTCAGCCAGTGTAACCCCACTGTGACAGTCGCAGATTGATCTCAGTGTTTGTTATAAACTGTAGGGGCAGGGGAAAGGGTTAAGGCATGTCGTTTAGATTCAAATGAAATGAGAATCTAGGATGCATGTGTATTATCCTCGCAACTACAGTCGTTAAAATGTCCACTTTTATGTAAGGTTTGAGGGTGTGGTTCTGCAAGCTTCATTTGCATATTCACCTGTCGCGGCGCGCCCAGAGGCTTTTTAGTGGGCGCGTCAACAGGATGCCAGGGGGGGTTCTCACGGGAGGAGGAAACCTGTGTGGTGAATGCGGGTATTCAGCGGGATAGTTACGGTTTCTCAGCATGTGTATATATGTAAAAATGCAATAGGGAAGTAACTGAAAGTAACCGTATGTGGATATTGCATCGACCGACCTGGAAGCACGTCTCCTTGGAGAGGACGCGCACGGAGAGAGAGAGATTCTCTCCGACACGGGGTGAGATCGCTCCTGTGTGCCACGCAGGACCTCGTGTTTCCTTTTTGTGTGGAATATAGCCTGAAAAGGCCTACAAACATTTCTGTTTTTGCCGCCGACGGGCGCAGGAGCAACAGTTTTTTTCTCAATGAACAATAGCCTGGATTAGGCAGTAAAGACACTTTTTGTGTATCGCAGAGCGGACTGTTTAGTTTTGTTTGTGTTGTAGGGCGACTGTGGCTGCGAGGGAGTGCGGTCGTCTTTCAACCAGAAGGTTGTGGGTTCGATCCCAGCCCATGCAGTCAACATGTCGATGTATCCTTGAGCAAGATACTTAACCCTGAGTTGTTCCCGATGGCATGGCCAACGGTGTGTGAATGTGTGTGCATGTTAGTGCATGTCCTAACATACACTGCTCAGTATGAATGGGTGAACGACATGTAGTATGTAAAGCGCTTTGAGGGGTCTTAAAGACTGGATAAAGCGCTATATAAGTACAGTCCATTTGCCATTTGTTTGGCTGGAAAACTGTTAATATAATGGATCCATGCATGAAATCTGTCTCTGTTTATTTTGTTTAAGGAGCAGATTATCCGCTTATTATTTCTGTTTACCTTTATAATCTTATTTCATTCAAGAACCCCTTGTGCGTTTAATTAACACAACTAGTTTAGATAGTTGATCGTTACACCACCCTCTGATGCCACACCTTTCCAGGGTCGTCAGTCACATGTTGTGATCTATGGTGTCACATGCTTTTATAGGTCTATAAATATTCCCATGCAGTTTGCTATTCCCTCACTTAATCCCATCAGTGCCGTCCATGCTGATCTGTCTTTCCTGAATCCAGATTGACTGTCGTCCAACAGCTGATGTGTTTCCATGAAACTGTCAAGTCTTTTTGTAAAAACCTTTTCAGGGATGAAACTTAGCGAGCAAAGAAACATGTGATGTGTGTCGCGGTGTTTATCCCCAGTTTGATATCATGGTATAACTTTAGCTATCTTCATTTCATTATGTGCCAGATTGAAAAGACCAGTTACAAAGATGTGTTCACGCTTCTGCAACTTCTTCAATAATGTTTTTGACTCTGATCAAATCAATATGATTCCAATCGGTCGAGGACTTGCTTTTACATTTCAGTGTCTCTGATTTCTCTTTCTTCGCCCGCTCTGAGGAACAAAGAGCTGTTGTTTTCATCAGACGTCTGTATCTTCCGCTTTAGTTGTTTCTACGCTTTGCATTCTCTCTGCAGACCTGGCCCCACATTCACAAAGACTTGGTTCAAACCATGAAGCACATCTTCTGTGTTATTGATAACATGATCTTTGTCAACAAGAAGCTCCGGGTAACCTGAACTCGTTGCTCCGTTTCTAACGACTATTTAATACTTTCCATAAACCTTTCATATTATTCTGATTATTCTCTAGTATTTTATTAGAGTATTCTTTCTTACATATTCTCATAATATGGGTTAATTTATTCTTATATCTTTTATATTTATTTTCTGCTTCTGAAGTTCTATATTTTATGAATTGTCTATGAAAGGACTTTCGGCTTTCGGCTTGTCTTATTATTCGAGCTGTCGCGATAGGTTCAGGTGTTTTGTTCAGAGTTGGACTGCTTCAACAAGCACTACTGGACATGACAACATTATGTTTGTTCCTGATCAAATCCACCTTAAAGATGATTTGGCCGGCCCTTAAACTACTATGGCTGATCTTAAAATGCACATGTTCCTCTTTGGGTCATGGGTTCACAAACAAGAGTTAAACACATGCAGAAAGGTCAGGAGGGAGAATCCTGCTGTTCAGGGGAATGGAGAGGTTGGCTAACTGGGTTTTCTTCGGAAGTTTTTCCTTGTACGATGTGAGGGTCTAAGGACAGAGGGTCTAAGGACAGAGGGTCTAAGGACAGAGGGTCTAAGGACAGAGGGTCTGAGGACAGAGGGTCAAAGGACAGAGGGTCTAAGGACAGAGGGTCTAAGGACAGAGGGTCTGAGGACAGAGGGTCTGAGGACAGAGGGTCTAAGGACAGAGGGTCTAAGGACAGAGGGTGTCGTATTGTCATACTGATATTCTGAACACACTGTGAAGTCCACTGAGACAAATGTAACATTTGTGATATTGGGCTATAAATAAACATTGATTGATTGATTGATTGATCAACAGGATTCCTCCTCTCCCAAGTTTTCTAAAAGCCTTCATCCATAAAAGCGGCTTAAGAAAACAGTTATAAAGAAAAAGTTCAGATCTGCGTAGAGGGAGACGTCTCCTTGTTTGCCTCTCCTCCGGGCTGCAGGTTAAGCAGCGGATGTTGATGTGGTTTGACATGCAGCTCCGAGATAGAGGTCAGCAGCCCCGCCTTTACACACTCTCACAGCTCTCTGGACCTGAGCCGGTGACAGCACGTCATGGAGGGACAGGACGTTACCTCTGAGAGAGTGATCAGGATGGCAGAGAAAACCATCAGCTGCCCCCTGCCCTCTCTGGAGCACATGTCCACCTCCCGCTGCCTCAGCAGAGCTAACAAAATCATAAAGGACAGCTCTCACCCGGGTCACAGACTGTTCTCTCTCCTGCCTTCTGGGAGGAGAGACAGGAGCTTCAAGTCACGGACAAACAGACTCAAAAACAGCTTCTACCCCTGGGCCGTCAGGCTGCTCAACCACCACACATAATAATAACTGTAACCATTCTCACACAGACACACACTTTTAATGCACTTTATATACTATTTTTTATGTCAATATTTTTAACTATTTATTCCCCCGTATGATTGTATCTCCTATTGCTGTGTTTTTTGGTGTTATGTATTTGTTTGTATTTTTTGCACACCAGGACAGAGTTGCACTCTGAATCTCGTTATACTCTGTGTATAATGACAATAAAAGGCTTTAACTTAACTTTACCTCTGAGAAAGCTTCATCCCAGTCAATGCAGGAGATCCTGAGTGGAATCATTTTGACTATTTTCTGATTTAGTTTTGATTTCCCCAAAGCCGTTAAAGAATGGGGGATTTGTGACTTTGACCTTAGCCCACTGGTACTTATTAGAAACTGGCAACGTGGCCTTATCAACCGGCCAACGCTGAGCTGTTTATTGATGTATCCATGTTTAGCAGAACGGAGAGTTCAGTTGTGTTATTAGCTTCTTCCTATCAGGGAGCAGTTCAATACGTAGAATCATGCTAGAAGCTTTTTAACTGCTGAAAGTCATTAGAATAGGTTTGCTCACTTTGGAGATTTGGACCAACTCCTTGTAGTATCTGGTGTTTATCCAACTCCTGGTTGGTCGTAATGAATTTAAAACCAAGTCGATGTCACAATATTTGTATAAGAACATTGGTGATATTTACTATTGCAATTTCTCAGTCCGTCACTCAGGTGATCTCTGGGCCCATAGATCTCGGCCTCCTTATCGGGTTGTGTAGCTTCAGTGTTGTTGATTGTGTTCACCTGGTGCCCTGTGTTGTCTCCTCCCCCCTCACCTGTGTCTTGTTGATTGTGTTCACCTGGTGCCCTGTGTTGTCTCCTCCCCCCTCACCGGTGTCTTGTTGATTGTGTTCACATTTTGCAGCAGCTGACCAGACGGGCCACAGATGAGAGAGGGCTCCAGAACTGCTGAGGACCTGGCCTGCTGACATTGTGCCTTTAAGAGTACAGAGAGTATCTTCATTTATTTAGAACATCATTTTACGTATACATTTAAAGATATGTAGGAGGTTTCCTTGAGAGTGTTGTGCAAACACTGACTCCTCTTCCTAAGATCTGTATCGACCCTCAGCAACAGCGTCTCATTGGTGGACCGAAAACATGACATCTTTATCTCATCGTCAGTGGAAACTCTGAAGGGTTAGAGTTATCTCTGGGTTTGGACTTACCTCAAAGCCACGCTCTTCGTGTCTTCTGATCTGAACATGTTGATATCTTGAGTTTGCTGCACAGGAAGACTTTGATCTGATGGTTAGAGTTGAGGGGGTCCAGACCCCAGTTTGGGGGACTGGGGCTGTGAGGGAGAGAGGTTTCTACCAATGGAAGGGTTGGGGGTTTGATCCTGGTGTAAATCGAGCAAGATACTTGACCCCGAGCTGCTCCCGATGGCCGGTGTGTGGATGTTAGTTTCTCTGAGCAGTGGGCTCCTTGTATGGCAGCCTCTCTATCAATGGCTGTAAATGCTGCACTAATGCGGCTTTCCCGTGCTAGAGCTTTTCTGGTTCAGCTCCGGTTTCCCTTTTCTGCTGCCGCTCTGTTCACACCACCCAGAGCCCGGCTGGTGCTGCCGCTGCTGCGTCATGACGTCACCGTTTACATCGCTGATTTGCTCCCCAACGGCGTTACGGCGCTCACAACAACAACAACAATGGGGGACTGCGTCGGGTCGATGATCGTCCATCCATCCATCAATCTTCTCCCGCTTATCCGTTGTCGGGTCACGCCAAACTTTCTTTTCCCGATGATCGTGTTGCTTTTAATCACACGAAGCCAGATTATATTGAATAACGACTTCTCCAACCTTATGCTTTGCTCCAGAGTGCCGTGGTTCATTGTTTATTAATGTGTTTCTGCAGCATTTACCGACCGCTGCAGTGCTGCTCTTCCACGGGAGTTTATTCTCCCGTTAGCTCCGGGTTAGCTCACACTGCAGCGGCCGCTCTAAAGTATTCACTGTCCGACTCACACAAGCAGCTGATGCATATCCCCAGTTCCCCTTAGCCTAAGTGAATGTGTGTCAGTCTGAATTGACGCTGTTTGGCTTCACAACGCTGTTATGAAAGTTTCTCTGGTATAAAATGGGTGATGTTAGCATAGTGTAACAGGCCGGGGCAGATAAATGGAAAAGTGGTAGTGAAGCAGTCACGACAGAGGCAGTGTTCAAATCAAAAAAGAGGCTTTATTGCTGTTAAACTAAAAAATAACGTAGCCGGGCCGCTAACCGACTTGCCAGCTTACAAACTGTTTCCTCAGTCTGGGAGTCTCCTGCTCCCTCCATGTGCCACACACAACTGAGCAACTCTAGGTGCTTTTGTCTCCCTTGAGGGAGTGATTAGCACCAGGTGTGAGGTCTCCACACCTGCTCCCAATACTGTTAATTGGCAGCGGGTGGAGCCACCTATTGGGAATGTAGGTGTCTCCCACTACTCTGCCTCTCAGTCCCTTACAATAGCAACCGAAGCTAAACTGACTACTTGCTATTGCTATCCTATTGTGGCATAAACCGTTTTCTACAGGCACATTTTACCGGCGTATTTTTATTATGATTCTACTTGTGATAGTCGGACACGACAACCTGTGCAGCCCATGTATTGATTCCATTCGATAGCTGCTATGATACAAAACGTCTGCCTCTCTCCACAATGATCGATAACAGTGAGCGGATGGTCAAAGTAAGGTACAAATAAACAGAATCACACGAAGCCTGGTTAGTGTTGCCTGGCTTTATAAAGTGTGTTTATAAGCACTACTGCTTGTAGGCAGGCTGACAGTCGACCCATGTGCAGGGGAGGTGGGTTTAGTTTCCTGCACGCCTCGACGTAAGAGAGACGTAAGCTCTTGCCTCTTGACCGACCATTTTTTGGAGCTGGAAGTGAACCGGATTCTGGAGCTAAGAGGCGGCGCCGCTGCGGTGTGAACAGGAAAAAACGGTACTTTTCAGCTCCAGCTCCGAGCCGGAGCTGAAAACGCGTTGGTGTGAAAGGGGCATAAGAAGATAAAGAGGTGGTACCCCAAGGATCAATGCTGGGTCCACTTCTCTTTTCTGTTTACATGCTCCCTCTTGACCACATCATCCGTAAGCACAACATCAGTTTCCATTTTGAACGGCCTGCCTCCAGGATATCCACAAATGGATGTCTCAAAACGTTCATCACCAGCAGATTACTGCAATGCCTCCTTGGTATTAGTGAGAAACCCTCTCCCTCCTCCACACCCCTCCAACCAGCCTTTGGGCCCTTGCCACTTCCTGCCTGAATCCTTGAAGCAGAGTTTTGGATGAGCTGGAGGAGGGATTCAGGCAGGAAGTGTGGGGCAAATGGCCGGGAGCAATTCAGAGGGTAGAGACAAGGGGAGGAGGAACTCCGGGGGTTGGAGGTGTTATGGGAATCATGGACTTACAATACAGTTCTGTTAGTCATGCCATGAGTTAATCCTTTAGTTCTCTGTCAAGTGGTCAACTGTACTGATGGTACACGATGTCTCCCTATGCAGTCTGTGTTTTCTGCAATGTAATGTGTACATGATGACACCATGTCAAAAGCAGTGGCGTACCGTGGGGCTTTAGACGGGGCCTTCAGTAAACAATTGAAAAGCACACACACTTTACACGTCTCTGTTCCAGCCAGCGCAGCCATAATCAAATAATACGCACATTATGCCAAACAGTCTCTCAACAATACGACAGCTGATCAACAATCACAACAGTAAGCTAGATAAGGGTGCGTTAAATGCAGACAAAAAGTCCCAACATTGATCAATGAAGTAATCTATTATTAAACTGGTGTCATTGTGCACTCTCACGTCGCTCTAAAATTACGCGAATAGTAATGTACTCACCTGTCACTTGTAAATAAAGTCCATGCTACGAAGGGAGTTCATGACAGAAGTTTAGGCTCAGGACACGCTGCTAGGCCCAGGGGGCGTACTGTCATTGAACATCAAACTCTGATTGGCTGTTGAATCTGTCACTAATGCTTAGTACCAATCAAATGGGTTGTCTTTCAACAAAAGGCTAGCAGTATCTGTTGTGCTGGCCCCCGCCAACTAAAATAACTGTGAGGCGTTTAAGTGACATTTTGATGTAGGAAATTCCAGTTCAGCCTCAACCAAACGTTACTTAATTTTGTAATTTTGAGGATATTCTACCATTAAAACTTATAACTAAATATTCATGAAAACCCTTTGACACACACTTTATTGTATTGGTTACAGGGCCAGCCGAGAAGGCCCTGCTTGCCCTGACGGCCCACCACTGGTCAAAAGGGACTTAGTCTGATTGTGTAAGATCCAATGGTGGGGATCCAGGCCTGTTCAAAAGGTGTATACTGTAAGATTCTCTACTTCTGTAGGCCCCTTCTCCGCTCATTTGATGCAAGGTAATCTGTCTCTTATACTTTTGTACAACGATATAATATTTTAAATTGAACCACTTCTGTGTCTGTGTTTTATTGAGTTGTAATGTGTTTCTATCTTTGTTATTTGGTTATGTTGTGAGTGTTTAAGATATCGGATCCACGACAGAGGCAAAGGCGAAACTTCAGTCGGCAGGTTGTGCAACAAACATGACATCTTTATCTCATCGTCAGTGGAAACTCTGAAGGGTTGGAGTTATCAGGTAATCTCTGGGTTTGGACTTACCTCAAAGCCACGCTCTCCGTGTCTTCTGATCTGAACATGTTGATATCTTGAGTTTGCTGCACAGGAAGACATTGATCTGATGGTTGGAGTTGAGGGGGTCCAGACTCCAGTTTGGGGGACTGGGGCTCTGCGGTAGAGAGGTGTTCTACCAATGGAAGGGTTGGGGGTTTGATCCTGGTGTAAATCGAGCAAGATACTTGACCCCGAGCTGCTCCCGATGGCCGATGTGTGGATGTTAGTTTCTCTGAGCAGTGGGCTCCTTGTATGGCAGCCTCTCTATCAATGGCTGTAAATTGGTAAATTCTGCACTAAGAGGGTAAAGAGGTGGTACCCCAAGGATCAGTGCTGGGTCCACTTCTCTTTTCTGTTTACATGCTCCCACTTGACCACATCATCCGTAAACACAACATCAGTTTCCATTTTGAACTGCCTGCCTCCAGGATATCCACAAATGGATGTCTCAAAACACAGGCTCCTCCAACAGAGCAACATGAATATATATATATATATATATAGGACATAGACTAATAGAACAGATAAAATAAATTGGTGTCTATATACGCCGGGATCCGGAGTCATGGATGATCCTGCGGTCCTGTGTCCTGGATCTTGAGTCGTGGCTGTGGTCCTGGATCGGTCCTGATGGATATCCTCGTGGATTCATCTTCCTATTATACACACATGCATTTCCAAACATCTGGACTACCTATGTTGCAAATATATTATCTTTTCAATTCACACACGGCATCTATTGCACGTCTGTCCGTCCTGGAGAGGGATCCCTCCTCTGCTGCTCTCCCTGAGGTTTCTCCCATGTTCCCTTAAACTGTGGGTTTTCTCCGGAAGTTTTTCCTTGTACGATGTGAGGGTCTAAGGACAGAGGGTCTGAGGACAGAGGGTCTGAGGACAGAGGGTATAAGGACAGAGGGTCTAAGGACAGAGGGTCTAAGGACAGAGGGTCTAAGGACAGAGGGTCTAAGGACAGAGGGTGTCGTATTGTCATACACTGTGAAGTCCACTGAGACAAATGTAACATGTGTGATATTGGGCTATAAATAAACACTGATTGATTGATTGATTGATTGATAAAATAGTGCATGAACGACGTCCCTTTCCACTAGTGTCACCAGAACATGAAGCACGCTGAGGAAGGACCGTGTTAGTGTTCAGCATCAACTGGTGAATAACGGTTTTATAAGATGTATTAAAACTGATTCTAACTGTTGGATGTTCCTGAGGCTCTCCGGTGAGATGAGGGGAGTCTAGACCCACCTCATGTCTCTGTTGGGATGGAAGGAAACTTTATATTAATGTATTACGTTTAGCTCCAGTGCAGTACGGATTTAGACGTGGTTGTAACAACGCCTAAAAAGAGATTCAACTGAGACGGAGAAAAGTCTCTCTGTCTTCAGCTGCATCTCTCTCATTTACAATCATTCATAACACTGGATACCAACAGTATTTACAAAACAAACTTAAGGAACACATACGAGTAACCTTAGTAACCTAATCTGAGTCTCACAATATAAAAGTAATGTAACCTGATTACTTTGGGATTAGCTCAATATGTGTATTCTGTAAGACAACAGAACGATGTGACCTTAGCAAAGAAGAAAGAAAGACATGTAGGATCAGAAATGATTGTATTCATAGGAAAACCTTCCTTTCACGAAGCAGGCAGTAGCCTATAAACCAACAGTGAAACACATGAGCACATTCTACAGTTTAAAAAACAGAAATACAATCTGATCCTTTCCCAACGAACACTATCTGCTCTTTTGTAGTTCATACAGTCCATGGATTACGAGCACCCGAAGCCTATGCTTCGTAATATATAGTGTGCTGATGTATTGTCCCCCTGTATCCCTGCTGGTAATCCCAATGGTTTAACCCAGTCCTGAACTGTAGGCCTGTCCCAGTGTCCGGAAGCTACTGTAAACCAGTGAAGGGAGCATTGAGGGAACACTTAAGGATGCTCAGGGCCAGTTGGACTTTTGCTCGACTCAAAGACGTTCGATGAAGCAAAAACAAAGCAGCTACATGTGTGCAGACCCTCCAGTACGTAAGGAGTACCGTTTACCAGATGATGAGGTGTATATATATGTTTTTAAAGGTCATCTATAATGCAAAATGCACATCTTGATGTGTTTTATACATAGATATGTGTCCCCGGTGTGAAAGGAGACTTTGTTTCCTCGTGAGTGTTGTGCAAACACTGAACCCTCAGCAACAGCGTCTCATTGCTGGACCGAAAACACGACATCTTTATCTCATCGTCAGGGGAAACTTTGAAGAGTTGGGGTTACCAGGTAATCTTTGGGTTTGGACTCACGTCAAAGCCACGCTCTTCTTGGTTAGACTTCAGCGGTGGGGAAACTCTGGGTGACGGCCTGGAGGGAGGCTGGACCCCTCTGAGTACACAGCGTATGTACGAGCAGCAACGCATGCTTTTTAACAACCTGAAGCTTCAGTCTGCGGGTTGTGCCACAAACGTCACTTCCTTATCTCATCGTCAGTGGACACTTTGAAGGGTTCGAGTTATGAAGTCATCTCTGGGTATGGACTTACGTCAAAGCCACGCTCTTCTTGGTTAGACTTCTGATCTGAACATGATGATATTTGAGACAAATGGATGTCTCAAAATGTTCATCACCAGTAGATTACTGAGAATCCCTCTCCGCTTGCAGCTCGTCCAAAACTCTGCTGCACGGACTCAGGCAGGACGTCACCACGGCCAAAGGGTGGCTGGAGGAGGGATTCAGGCAGAACATGTGGGGCATTGTCTATTTTGGGATGGAGGGAAATTCATATTAAGTGTAGCTCCAGTGGAGTACGGATTTAGACGTGGTTGTAACACCGCCGACAAAGAGATTAAACTGAGACGGAGAAACGTCCCTCTGTCTTCAGCTGCATCTCATTTACAATCATTCATAACACTGGATACAAACAGTATTTAGAAAACAAACATAAGGAACACATCCCAAAGACAAAGGAGTAACCTCAGTAACCTAATCTCACAATATAAAAGTAATGTAACCTGATTACTTTGGGATTACCTCAATATCAAATGCAATCAAATAAATATCATTTCGATGTTTTTGAAGCAGGCAGTAGCCGATGCAACAACAGTGAAACACATGAGCACATACTACAGTTTAAAAAAGCAGAAACACAATCTGATCCTTTTACGACAAAGACTATATGCTCTTTTGTTTCATTTAAGTTCTAGTACAGCACATGGACTAAGAGCACCCATGCTTCGTAATATTGTTGTTTGATGTGTTGTCTCCCTGTATCTCTGCTGGTAACCCCCAACCAGTGACGGGAGTATTGTGGGGAGATGTAAGGGCGTCAAAGACGTTTAATGAAGCAAAAGCAAAACAGAAACGTGTGTGCATACCCTCCAGTACACATAACGAGTAACCCTTACAAGATGATGAGGTATATTCGTGTTTTTAAGTGAGGTATACAGTTTTTTAGTGTCCGGTTTCCAAAATAGCATGAGAAGTTTGGCTAATTTTATAATTTTGATTCCAGCATGGGATCTGAGACGTCTCCATTCTCACACGGCGGTACGGAGTTGTGGTTTCCATTAGTGGTAGCGACATTTGTTGGGATTTGGATTGGACCCTTAACTTGAAAAACGTCCCACTTCTGAGGTATTAGTCCTTTGTTGAAGAGCACAGAAGTCAGGTAGGACACCAGCAATATTAAGGTAAAAGCAACCAGCATACAGACGGTCCTGATGGGGAAATACTGGACGTAAACACCGTCCTCCAAGGTGCATCCTGGGAAATGAATGGCAGGACGTATTCCTAGCAAAGGCTCTCCACTCAGGAGTTTTAAAATAAACGATCCCAGGAAGCCAACCGTGGCTCCGTAGCCGTTGGATATGTTGAAGAAAAGCACACAGACCAGCTGTGGAAACATCAAGATGTAGGCGATTTCTCCGCCTAGGATCCAGAACGCCATGACACCCGTGTGCAGGAAGGTGAGCGATGTGCCGGCAAGCCCGAATAAAACCACCGAAATACGAATCACCCACCGGATCTCGTTTTCTGACGCCTACATTGAGGAGAAAACAGAAAAGAAATAAGACAAATGTTGATATGTCTGTGCTCACCTCTCTTTTTTGCTTCCTAGTTTCCTTCATTGTCCCACCTAAGAACAAAACCATAAACTGTAGACTGGTCACACAACTTCCTGTCACCATCGCTAAGCTAAAGGTGGCTAATGTTGGGCTATAAACCAACTACAGCACGGTCACATGACTTCACGTCACCACCGCTAAGCTAAAGGAGGCTAATGTTGGGCTATAAAGGAACTACAGCACGGTCACATGACTTCCTGTCACCATCGCTAAGCTAAAGGTGGCTAATGTTGGGCTATAAAGGAACTACAGCACGGTCACATGACTTCACGTCACCACCGCTAAGCTAAAGGAGGCTAATGTTGGGTTATAAAGGAACTACAGCACGGTCACATGACTTCACCTCACCACCGCTAAGCTAAAGGAGGCTAATGTTGGGCTATAAAGGAACTACAGCACGGTCACATGACTTCACTTCACCACCGCTAAGCTAAAGGTGGCTAATGTTGGGCTATAAAGGAACTACAGCACGGTCACATGACTTCACGTCACCACCGCTAAGCTAAAGGTGGCTAATGTTGGGTGTGATGATGTTTAGTCGTCTCATTTAGACACTTGTGAGCAACCTCTGTTTTAAATCCACCAGTGGGGATTTACTGACGTATTGTATGTCTTAGAACAAAACGTTAAAATCTCTTCAGCTTGTATTAACCACAGACATTATTTCAGGATCACAACCAAATACACATTCAGGAAACCATCGACTTCAAGACGAGGGAACAGGAAGTGGAACATGTAGGACTCATTCCTGCCCCACTCCATTGAAAAAACGTGAAATTAATGATTGAGACCATGAAAAAGTCAGCAAAGCCTCCTGAAGTAATCAATCAAGTGAAATGTACGGGGTCATTTTCTTGTATACTTCTATACACTCAGACTGTAGTCGTGACAGGTGGGTATGGTGCATTGATAGCCTGCTACTAGTAACCGGAGAGAAAGTTCAGTTTTGCCTCCGCACACATATCTTGGGGG
>CALSCA010041801.1:0-43936 GCA_943590835.1 Pagetodes antarcticus | reverse complement strand
GCCTAATAACGAGAAGCCTGTTTCCGACTCACCTTGTGAACGTTACATTGGTGTCAGAAGTGACTTTTCGAACGGAGGACGTCTATCCTGACGGGAGTTCGTAACTGCGTCACGAGCTAGCCGGTAAGCTAGCGGAGATGGAAAAGTTCAGCAAGATGGGAGTGAAGCAAGAAAATAGTGATGGAGAGGAAGATGGAGCATGCGGGTGGTCGAAGGACATGAGGGGAGAGTTCAGGAGTGCACAGGAGGCGAGAGAGCGCCTGAGAGAGTCGGCGGTGAAGATGGCTAGAGACGCGGGAATGTCGCCATCTTCAGCGCCATTTCGCGCCAGTTCCAAGCGGGATGTAAACAACAATGGCGGCGCCCAGCAACCAGTAGCAGCCGCCGCGTCCGTGAAGACACCCAAATACTCGGGTAAGGCAGACTGGGAGGCTTTCCATGCCCAATTTGAACTGCTTGCACATGCCGGGGGGTGGTCAATAGAGACTAAAGCACTACAGCTAGCTTTGTGCCTCACAGACGAGGCTCTTTCATGTCTGCTACTACTTAGCCCGGAGGACCGACTCACCTATGAAGCATTAGCGGGGGCTTTGAAGAGGCGGTTTGGACAGTGTTTCCCACCAGAGCTGCTCCGGAACGAGTTGAGTAACCGCTGTAGAGAGTTTGGAGAGACGCTGCGTGCGCTGGCTAACGACGTAGAGAGCATGACGCGGCGGGCGTATGGGCACATGCCACCCGGAGTGCAGAGTGAGCTGGCACGTGACCAATTCATCAGGGCTCTTCGCCCTGCGGACTTGAGGGTCGAGGTACAGCTGCAGCATCCACAGTCCTTGCAGGCGGCCTTGGAGATGGCGGTGGAGAGAGAGAAGGTGTGGAGTGGAGCTGCTAGGAGCAACGGAGGGCCGGCAGCACCGGCTGTGAGGAGCTGCAGGGAGGAGGAGAAGCCTGCATGGGTTACCGAGATGACTGAATTGATAAGGGCTGTTTCTCTGCAGCCAACAAGCAGACCAAAGACCAGGGTTTGCTGGGGGTGTGGTCAGCCAGGACATTTGGCCAGGGACTGCCCCAAGACACACCGGACCCAGGGAAACGACGGGGGGCCCGCATAAAGGAGAAGATGCGGAACCAAGCCCGAGGACTCCTCAACCAAACCACAGCTGTAATGTCACCAACTCAGACATCCGAGGAAGGAGCCAGACAGCACAGCCGGGGGAGCCAGACTCTACGGCTTCCTGAAGAAGATGACAGCACATGCAGGGAGCATGTCGTCGCGGTGGGCCGGGCTGGTGGTGGGGAGTCCTGCTATGTCCCGGTCGACGTGGAAGGGGTGCCCTGCACTGCACTGGTGGACACAGGCTCTACAGTAACCCTGGTGAGAGCAGATGTGTTGCCCAGTGGGACTATGTTTGAGCCGACAGCGGTGCGTCTACGCACAGTCACAGGAGAGCTGGCGCCTATGAAAGGAAGAGGCATGCTGACTGTGGCGGTGGGGGGAGTTGAAGTGCAGCACCCCGTGTGGATAGCGGATGTACAGGACCCGTGTATTCTGGGTTTGGACTTTTTGAAGGCGGCTGGCTGCCTCCTGGATCTTCAAGCAGGCACAGTGAGTTTCCAGGGGGGGCCGGTGATTACTATGACCCGTATCCACGACCCTGCTGAGCCTGCAGGGAGACCCTCTACACCCACCGTGAGTACCCTAGGAACGGAAGAAAACCCTCCCCCCTTTTCCGTATCCCCGGTGACGGCCGCTCAGGACAATTCCCCATCGGTCACCCCCGGACTGTGCCACCAGATAACAGCCCCCCCTCAGGTACCCCAGGCGGAGGTGGAAGAGGCTCAGTCTGCAGTATTGGAGGTGTGGAGGAAGAACTGTGGCGGCCTGAATCCCGAGCAGCAGGAGCAATTGGGGCAGATTCTGCTAGAGTTCCAGGGCAGTTTCGCCATGAAGGAGGAGGAGGTGGGCCGAACGCACCTGGTAGAACACGAGATCGATACCGGGGACTCGCGGCCCATCAAGTGTCGCCCGCGGCGACTCCCCCTTGCTCGTCAGCAGGCTTGCGACGAGGCAGTGCAGAGCATGCTGCAGGCAGACATCATCGAGCCCTCCGACGGCAGCACCTGTAGTCATGGTCCCGAAGAAGACAGGTGGCTGGCGGCTGTGCTCAGACTACAGACCGGTGAACGGGGTCACCAAGAAGGACTCATACCCCCTTCCCCGCATCGATGAGTCCCTGGACCTGGTCGCAGGGTCGTCGTGGTTCTCTTCCTTGGATCTCCGCAGCGGGTATTACCAAGTTCCTCTGGCACCAGAGGCCAGACCAAAAACGGCTTTCTGCACCGGCCGGGGACTATGGCAGTTCAAGGTCCTCAGTTTTGGGCTGTGTAATGCCCCGGCCACCTTTGTGCGGTTGATGGACAGGGTGCTGTCTGGGATTCCCCGCCAGCAGTGTTTGGTCTACCTGGACGACATCCTGGTGCATGGCAGCTCGTTTGAGGCGGCCCTGGGATCTCTAAGAGTGGTGCTGGAGAGGATCAGAGCCGCTGGTTTGAAGCTACATCCAGACAAGTGTCATTTCCTGCAGAGAGAGGTCACTTTCCTGGGCCACAAAGTGGGGGGTGAGGGCATCGGCACCCTACAAGAGAAAGTGCAGGCGGTCGCAGGCTGGCCAAATCCTCGCAACCAGAAACAGCTGAAGAGTTTCCTGGGCCTGGCCTCGTACTACAGAAAGTTTGTACGGGGTTTTGCTTGCACTGCCGCACCCCTGTTCCAGCTGCTGCAGAAGGACAGAGCTTTCCTGTGGTCGGAGCAATGTCAAGCAGCGTTTGACAGCCTTCGGCGTGCCTTGAGTGAAGCCCCGGTTCTCGCCCCAGCCAACCCCGGGCTGCCGTTCACCCTGGACACAGACGCTAGCGGCGTTGGGGTGGGCGGAGTGCTCTCCCAGACTACACCAGAGGGGGAGCGGGTGGTGGCATACTTCAGCCGGGCGTTCAACAAAGCAGAGCGACGATACTGCGTCACCCGCAGGGAACTTTTGGCAGTGGTGCTGTCCATCAGGCACTTTAAGTACTACCTATGTGGGCAGGCGTTCATGGTGAGGACAGATCACTCTGCATTACAGTGGCTCATGACGTTCAAAGAGCCAGAAGGGCAGGTCGCCAGGTGGCTAGAAGAGCTCCAAGCTTTCGACTTCAGGGTGGAGCACCGGGCTGGGGTGCGGCACACCAATGCAGACGCTCTCTCCCGCCGCCCGTGTGCCGCCGGCGGATGCCACTACTGCGAGAAGAGAGAGACTCGGGAAAAGGAGCTGCTGGAGGAGGACATCGTCTGTGCGGCAGCGCGGAAAGTGGAAGAGGTTATCTGCCGGGAGCTCCAGACAGTGGACGTGGCCGAGTGGAAGCAACAGCAGGAGCTGGACGCCGTTCTACAGCCTGTACTGCAGTGGGTTGAGTCGCAGCATCGGCCACCGTGGGAGGAAGTGGCAGTGCTCTCCAAAGCAACCAAGGGGCTGTGGTCTCAGTTTGAGGCTCTACGTCTGTGTCAGGGCGTACTACAGCGGGCGTGGAAGGAGCCAGCAACGGGGGAGAAGAGGTGGCAAGTGGTGGTCCCGAGGGGTCTGCAAGAGGTCGTACTCAAGGCCATGCATGGAACGGCAGGCTCTGGGCACTTTGGCGTCACTAAGACTCTCCGGCGCCTTCGTCAGGGCTGCTACTGGGGGCAGTGTCGGAGGGATGTCGAAGACTTTTGTCACCGCTGTGATTTGTGTATGGCGCGGAAGGGCCCACCTGGTCGTTCCCATGCTCCGCTACAACAGTTTTCCGTGGGGGCTCCGATGGAGAGAGTAGCGGTTGATGTGGTGGGGCCTCTACCCTTGTCAAACAGGGGGAACCGCTACGTTCTCACGGCCATGGACTATTTCACAAAGTGGCCAGAGGCGTATGCTCTCCCTGACCAAGAAGCAGAGACAGTCGCAGATGCTTTGGTGGCCGGCATGTTCAGCCGTTTTGGAGTGCCGGAGACCCTGCACAGTGATCAGGGGAGAAATTTCGAGTCCCGGGTGTTCGCCTCCATGTGCTCACAGCTGGGCATGCACAAAACACGCACCTCCCCCTTGCGACCTCAGAGCGACGGACTAGTCGAGAGATTTCACCGCACCATGGGACAGCAGCTGGCCATCCTCACGTCTCAGCATCAGCGCGACTGGGACGAGCATCTGCCCCTCGTGCTCATGGCATGTCGTTCTGCAGTTCAGGAGTCCTCAGCCTGTTCTCCTGCCCTCCTCATGTTGGGGAGAGAGCTTCGAACCCCTGCTGTTTTGGCGTTTGGTCAGCCACCGGATTCCCTGGACACGCCTCCAGGGCCTGAGTACGCCAGGAGACTTCAGGACCGCCTTGATTCCGCTCACGCTTTTGCCCGCGATCAGCAGAAAAGTGCTGGGGTGAGACAGAAGCGGAACTACGACACCAGGACAAGAGGGCAGCATTTCAGGGCCGGGGAGTTGGTTTGGGTCTACAGCCCACAACGGAAGAAAGGGCGGTGCCCAAAACTGGACAGTCAGTGGGTTGGTCCCTGCAGAGTACTGGAGAGGGTGGGGGAAGTGGTCTACAGGGTGCAGCTGCCCCCAAAGGGGAGAAAAGTGGTGCTCCACAGAGACAGGTTGGCTCCGTACAGAGGAGTCGCTTCTCCACAGGCTGAACCCCAAGGAACATCGGGGCCCACAGCCGTTCTCTCGACACCCCCACTCAGGTCCCCCGGCGAACAGAGTAGCAGTCCCCCATCAGGGACTGAGTGTCCCCTCATTGTTTCGCCGCCTGGGCCAGAACCGGCCACCCCTGTCCTCCTGACCCCAGTTCCCCTGCCGAGAAGGCAGGTACGACCCCCGGGTCGTTTCAGAGACTTTGTTTGGTAGTAAAGTAGAGTGAGACCCCTCGGTTCCTGTAGAGGGCAAGAATGCGCCCTGGTCTCATTGGAAGGGATGGTAGTCCACCCAGACCTTCCTAGTCAATGTACGGGAGTAATTATAGTGTTGTGCTGAGTTTTTTTGTTGTTCCTCGTGGGCGAGGAATTTTGTAGTGGGGGGGTAGTGTAGCGACCCTGGTATAGGCTGTTGAGGGTGTCACTCAGGAATCCCCCGTCTCTCTGCCAATCATGGAGCTGCACGGGATGCTGACTGAGGTGCGGGCCTGTGGTTGGGTGAGCAGACGGGGGAGGGCGGGAAGTGTGACGGGTACAATGTGTTATATAGGTGCTGTGTTAGAAGTCAGGGTCAGTGTGTGTGAGGTTGAGCCTCAAGCTATACCCCTCCGTAATCATCTGTAAAGAACATCTGTTATTAAAGCCTAATAACGAGAAGCCTGTTTCCGACTCACCTTGTGAACGTTACAATATATATCTAATCACCGCAGTCACCGCAGTCTGGAAACAAGAACCCGTGGGATCACCTTTCACGTGTAAGATATGACAATATTATGACTAAAATTAGGATAATCGTTAATTACTTAGTGGATGTATGTACATTACAAGTCCTGCTACACAGGATCAGTGGGGCTATGTGAGATAATAGTATTGCAAGATTGTTGTTGACCTCTTTAGAATATGTTGTTACCATTTCTTTACACAATTATTTAATGTTTCTATTGGACACCTTTTTTATTACTCTTAGTGTGGTTGTCTTATTCTTAAAGTAGGCTATACATACATGCATACATACCAAAGATATGATAATTTCGGTGTGTATTTTTGTCCTACCCTTAATGTTAAAGGAAAGAAGGGAGGAACATGTTGACAATAATTTATATATCTGGCTACCTTTCTCATGTTTTTAAGGTTTCCCAAAACCAAAGAGAGGAGGAGGCAGTGGGAACTCACCCTAAGAAGGGACGGTTTTGTTTCCTGTGACAGGACACCGGACAGGGCAGACTGTCCGGCTTAAAGATGGTGTTGTGCCAACAATATTCAACTTCCCAGCTCATCTTCAAAGGGTATGTGTATCATTGGCCAACAACAATTCAAGGTGTATAAGATTGATATATAAATATGTGATTAAATGTCACACTTTAGTTTTTCTTTCTGCAAGTTTAGGAATAAATAATGTGTTGTGTATTACAGCACATTTTAAACACTCAACATGTCTTTAATGTTTATTTTAGCCGGAAGCAACAAGAAGCACAACCACTTCAAGAAGAGCGGAAGATGAACCTCAGCCTAATGTTGTGAGTATTCTGAATGTGGCCAAGACCAGAGAGATGGTCATTGATTTCAGGAGGGTGAGGACGTCTCCTCTACCCCTGTGCATTCTGGGAGAGGATGTGGCTGTTGTGGAGGACTACAAATACCTGGGAGTGCACTTAGACAATGGGCTGAACTGGAGGATCAACACTGACACTGTGCACAAGAAGGGACATTAGAAGAAGGATATTAATTTCCATATTACTATTATTTATATATTCGTATATTTTGATATTTATATATTAATGGCGAATCGCTACCACTAGGAGCATATATCGCCACCTACTATGTATTTATTAAATATTCATGTTCCATGAGACGCAGCACTATGTTCCCCACATATGTTTATGTTTGCTCAATCTAATAAACCCATAACATGGTTGTGAAAGAATACCAAAACTGAGGCTGGACGATGATTGATTGTTGGTGTGCCATGTGTCACTGTGTGTCTTATTGGTTTTGTGTTATACTGTATTTTATGGTGTGCAGCTGGTCCTTATCTCCAAGACACATTTAAAACAAATAACCTTGAAGTCCCATCTCTCCCCACCTGCTCCTGCTTCCTACATCCCCTCCGCACCACACCAAGTTGTTCTTCTTAATAATAATAATACATTTATTTTGGGGGGCCGCCTTTCATAACACCCAAGGACACATAGGATAGTTTATGTTTAAATTGTTCCCTATATTGCATAGGGGCAATATAGGGAACAATTTAAACAGTGGATTTTGTGATATATCAGCCGGGGTGAGACAAGACAAACCACAAATGGACTACAGGAGGACACAAAAGGACACATGGTACAGTTTATATTATTCTTGGTCTTTTTTCAATAACATATTTCAAAGGTTCTGGATTTGTTTACAAATCTAGAAACTAAATACAAAACTAGGATGATATGAAGATCTCATGTCAAAAATAATTGTGATAAATTAGACAGAACTGGCCTGTCTGTGAGCACATTTTATGTTGGTTTGGTTCTTCTGATAAAGGTGTGAATATCTAAATAATATACCAACATATGCTATTGTCATTAGTTGTGTCCCTGTTCTTAAAGCTAAGGCATTGCTAAATTAACAACTCTTGGCTTACAGAGTGGTAACATGAGACCGATTTTTATATATAAAATATAAATTTATTTTAATTTTATAATTTATTTTAAATATTAACAATATAATAAAATAAATGGAAATATATACACCGGCAAATATTTAATATAAATACCTTGTGTGTGTGTATATAGCTATTGCTTTATCTGATTAATGTTATTTTCATATGAAAGTCCATGATTATAAGTATGCAGTATCATAAATACATCTTTGATGTTTATAAAAAAACAAACCGTTTGAAAATTGAGCAAGCTATGGTTATTTAAATAGTAAACCATAATGTTATGAATGAGAGAACTCCCTGTAGCAAGATGACGGCCAAGTGGAAACGTCGGTCTCCATTGGCCAGCAGCGCGGGTGAGTCATCTAGTGTTTATATATATCTATGGGTGTAGGTACCAGCTGTGTTCGGGGTACCAGATCAAGCCCCCAGGAAGTGCGCCGGACTCAGATGGAAATATTCGTGCTGGCCAAACGGCGGTACTGCACATCCGTTTGGTTGCCAGGCCCGGAAACACTTTTTCCCATTGACTTACATGGGGAAAGAGTGGTCTGTAACTCGTTGGATAATTTTTTTTAAACTAAATAAACAACCCAGTATGAACACTTGTATAGCCCTTATTAAAAACATTCGTTCCTCAAGTTGTAAAAATGTGCTAATAACGTTATTCTGAGAGTTATTTCCCTCGGCATTATGAACGCGCATCTAACCCACGGGACCGCGCTGCCCGGCACGTTCAAGTTACGTGTTCAGCACTACATGAGTTTCTCTTTACCCATGGATGCACAATAACAACGGACCCATATCGCCTTACTGCCAGCCCACGGAGCTGTAATAATGGATATATTGCACATGTTTGCTGTAATTCATCATTTGTAAAATATTATACTACATGGGCTGTATGATGTAAATCTTGTACCGTAAATGTTGTATTAAATAAAGTTAATATTACCGACGTAGATTAACGTTCCTGTAGCTTCTTTATATATATATATACAGTGCAATAATTCTTTCATGCTAAATGAAGCTCTGTTGGATATCACTAGATCCTGTTACAGCATAATAGAAGTACATAACGATTGATGTGCACATTAGCATAATTACTAGCTAGCCGCTAGCTGCTAACTGCATAATAACAAGCCATTACCATGCTGTCATGAGCGCACGGTGCTGTTACGTGTACGCAAATTGACGTGCTTGATGTGAACGAGCATGTTGGTTAAAGTTGCACATGCGCTATGAGCGCACATACGGGTACTTCTCAGGCATGTCGGGTAATCTGTGACGTTTCACTCTCTCAAAAGTTGGGCCATTTTATCATCATGCGCTCATGAGCAACTCTCATAGGAATGAATGAGGCCACGCCTCCCACGCTGTATCCAGTTCTTATTATACATCCATTAGGGGTGTAACGGTTCACAAACATTTCGGTGCGGTACGTACCTCGGTTTTTAGGTCACGGTTCGGTTCGGTACAGCAGAAAAAATTATCACAAAACATAACATATTTTTTTTTTATTATTATTAAACTGTGAATAATGTATTCACTCAAATAAATACAAAATATAATAAAATAAACATTAAGGTGCAGCATTTCGATGAACTGAAATAATCTGTATTTGAACTTTACTGTCCTACTCACAAAACATAAAATATTAGTTTTGGGTTTTTAATTATTATTAAACTATGAATATTCACTCAAATAAATATAAAATAAACATTAAGGTGCAGCTTTTCGATGAACTGAAATAATCTGTATTTGTACTGTACTGTACTAGTACCTAAGCAGCCAGTTTGACATTAGGACTTGCTTGTCATTTCATGTTTTTTTAAAGAAAGATGAACTTGTCCACATTGCTTGCCGAAAGGGCAGATCAGCTGGCACTAACAATGTCTCCTGCCATGGAGAACACCCTCTCGCTAGGGACAGAGGTAGTAGCAGATACAGCCAGGTAGCGCTTTGCTAACATGGCAACATAAGGATATTTGCCGTTTGTAATAGCTTTGGCTCGGTCTGAAGTTTTTGGTGGAAGCTTAAATGCTAGCGGGAGTTGGGTTTGCACTTCAGTCTTTTGGTACCGGTGATATTCACGTTCGGGTGATGCCTTTTCAAATGAGTGTGCAAGTTTGATGTATTGCCAGCCGCGTAACTAATTTTAGTTGAACAATGCCGACAAACAGCTTTGGTTCGGTCCACCTGTCTTTGTCCGTCATCCTTGTACGTAACTGCGAAACCAAAATGTTCCCAAACCGGAGACTTCAATGATGCTGGAGGATTTTCGAGCTCAACTTTATCTGCGTTCGCCATTTCGACAGTTCCTCAAATTACTGACTACATTTGAACGCATCCCTCTGACCAGCTCGTCCAATGAAATGACTTGCTCGCTCTATGACGCGTTGAACACAATGGGAGCAAATTACTCTGAATGCTGCGACGCAGCACCTGAGATTACTTCCAAGAAGTTGTTCACGTTCTCAATTTTTTACGTTTAACGTTATATTCGTTCGGTACACTTCGGTACACACGTGTACCGAACCGAAGGGCCCGTACCGAATAATTTCGGTACGGGTACGTGTACCGTTACACCCTTAACATCCATGCATAGATATATATATCTATGCATCCATGTACCAGATGTGTTCGGGTGTATTTCCGTTGCATCCGTCATATGTTACGGCAACTCAAGAGGGCCATGATGGTCAAATTCCGAACATTTAAACATAGCCGACAATTCATTCTTTACTTTGTCCGTTATTATATGTAGAAGATTATACTTTTTCTCCGTCATGTTGTTTCCATAGCAACAACTTCAAACAGGCATAGCCTACACTTCATTCTTTACTTTGTTCGTTATTATATGTAGAAGATATTAATTTTTTCTCCGTCATGTTGTTTCCATAGCAACAACTTCAAACAACAACAACAACAACTAACCGCTAGCCGCAAAGCAAGCATCACAGCCACTGCTCCGTTTTCGGAGACTTTGCACACGTTTTTCACAAACATTTTCACACGCTAGGAGTACTTCCATTTGCTTCGTCTTGATCTGTAGATGTGATTTGATGTGTCGTGTGTCCCCCAACTCCTCTCCAAAGTGCAGATATTTAATAAAATACTCAGGGGAGTTTCCTGAATTTCCATGCCCAAAGCCAAGCACTAGGCCCTGGGTAAATTAAGAGGCTGATCTCGGGCACTTTTGTCCACTTTCCCTGGTGGTAGAAACTCAAGCCAGACATCCCTGGAATCGTCTCAGAGAGTAGATGATCAGTGGGGCCTTGTTTTTACTGAATGATTTTTCTTTTATGGGGAATTCAAATATGAGCTTATTTTTAGGATTTTCAGAGACTTTGCACACGTTTTCACAAACATTTTCACGCTAGGAGTATGGGAGTACTTCCATTCGCTTTGTCTTGATCTGTAGATGTGATTTGATGTGTCGTGTGTCTCCCAACTCCTCTCCAAAGTTCAGATACTATATAAAAATACTAAAAGGTAAATAAAACATGAAACATAATGACAAAATAACAACCTGAAAGATGTGTATTCTATCTACACATTTCGTAATTATCTAATCTAGTGGCCTTATAAAAGTGTTGGCTAAAGTAACGCAGAATATATATATTTTTTAATTGTAAATAATTAGAAACATTATTTATGTGCACAAGTACATGGGACCCCACCATAGCACCCCACACATAACAAGCTGTCCCGAGTTCCTCCGGCTGCAGTTCCGCAGACGGCCGGTGTGTGGCAGCAGAGCGCTGGGAGCAGAGGGAGGTGAGTAGACGGATATGACGGATGACGGGTGCGACGGAAATACACCAGAACATATCTGCTAGCCCGAACACATCTGGTACTGACACCGGTTTCCCTTTATAAATCACAATCGACTCGAAATGCGGTGCAGCTTTTGCGGGCTTCATGTAACGCCCATATTTGCCTATAGTCAAAGAAACGCCCATTCATTCATTCATTTTGACTGACTGCATGAAGAAGATCACAGGAAATGACGACAGAACAGCTAAAAAAGACATCTCACAGATTTAGGTTATTTTGGGGAGGTCGAGATAAATCATATTGTTTGGTGGATGCCGTTTGATCCAGAGTAGCAGCATGGAGGTCGGATCGTCAAAATAAATAAATAAGTGGTCCGAAAAAGGTTCATGACAAAAAGAATACACTCAGGCCCCGTCTCAGGTCGGTTAAATGAAATCCTTGCTTCCCTCACTTGCGTCGTTTCCCTGCATCTAGTCCCTCCCACCAGGGAAGCATGGAGGGACGCAAGGAAACCACGAGAAGCAGGGAAATGAGTTTTAAGAGCAATGGGACGTCCTTTCCTCCGGAGCGTCACGTGAAGCGACGTAAGTTTGTGATGACGCTGCACAGCTGATCGTCTGACAGCAGCCAGCTCTGTCCCCGTTATTTCCACACACACCCCCGCCTCTGTTAGTACACATTTACTGACACAAACATTTGTATCATCTGTTGCAGACCCCAATAAATAAAATAAGAACTAATTCTCAAAAAAGATAAACGCCATTCTTAAAATGTATAAATGAACAATAGTTTGATTAATATTGATTAGAGTGCACAATAGAAATAAAATAATTGAGAGAAGAAAAAGAGATGTATTATCTATCAAAACCCAGTTAAATTAACATTCATTGGATTGCACACTTTGTTTGTTTGTGTGGATAAATATGTATCACATTAACATTTTAATAGCACTTAATGACTGACTGAATGGAAATGACAATAAATGAAAATGTAAAACGAAAAAAGCGATCATGAAAATGTTTCCAACAAATTAATAAAATGATTTTTGACCACTTTGTTGTTCATATATATCACATATTTGTAACTAAATGATACATGAATTGAAACAAAACACAGTATAAACTGAGGAGTGACTCTCGTGAGTTTCATTTATTTTCTTCACTCTGCTGGGAAAGCGCTCTCATGTCAAGAAGCATGAGATCAGTGCATGCACTGCATCGTCCAATCAGTGAGCGATACACAGTAAGGGGGCGGGGCGAGTATCTGAGGATTTCATCGGAGGATGGACTGGTGGTTCCTCGATTATCGCTCCTCGCTCCTCCGGCAGAAATAAGAGCCATGGGACGGTACTCAAGATGGCGCAGACAAATCAACTTCCGGTGAGAGCGAGGAGCGAGGAAATGAAAATAGTCGACCTGAGACAGGGCCATAGCCTTCCTCAGGCAGTGTGTTTGTACCGGGGACAGGAGACACCCCCTTGATGAGAGACTGTAAGAAATGATCGGGGAATCCCTCCGGAGTGGAGTCATGACGACTGGATCTGAATTATGTTTTGGTATTTGGTGGTTTGTGTCCCAGCTGTCGATCAGCTGTGCGCAGCATCTCCACTGCAGCCTGTGCATCTCACCCCCCCCTCCCCGCAGCAACTCTATATCCACCAGTTAAAGGAAATACAACTAATGTGTTGTGTTATATTAGCTGTTGTGGTGACACCATGTGGGACAATAATTCACCTTGCTTATTGTGTTGCCACACGGACCCTTTAGTGGGAACACCTGTAGCTTTAGCTGCCATTCCTGCTAGCTCATCAGGCAGAGCAGTGCATGTGTTAACCTCTCTGATATTAATGGATAATAAAGATTGGAACTCCATTCTTAATACACCGCCTCCGACTCTCTTTTCACGGCACTACACTGGTGACCCTGACTTTTTCGAGAACGTTTACGGAAAATTAACGAACATGGCTGAGCGCGATGTTTTCATAAAGCTTCCGGAATTCTGGGAGCACGCCGTGGAGGCATGGTTCGCACACATGGAGGCACATTTCGCCTGCCGACAGGTCCGTGACGGGGACCTGAAATACTATCATGTGGTAGCAGCGCTGGGGAGCTCCACGTCGTCCAGGTTGGTGGGATTTATCGAAGCCCCCCCACACCATGGCAAATATGTGGCGATTAAGGCCCTTCTCCTTAAGACATTTAGCTTATCTGCTAAGGAGAGGGCCCGCCATATACTTGACATTCAAGGCCTAGGAGACAGCAAGCCATCCCAGCTAATGGAGAAAATGCTAAATCTGCTAGGGGGAGAAGATCCCCGGATTTTATTCACGGAGATTTTCCTGCGTCACTTGCCTCCCGGGTCCAGACGGCGCTGGCCAACACGCCTGTCACGGAGCCCCGTGCCTTGGCTGAGGAAGCGGATAGTTTTTTCCTGGCTACACAACAGCCCGGTGCAGAGACGTTAGCCGCGACGCTCAGCGGCCCATCTGCAGTCAAGAAAGCGTGGCGGAGGCAGGACACGGCTGTATCGAGCCGACGTGGAGACACCGGAGAGTGCTTTTACCAAGCACGTTTCGGGACAATGGCGAAGAAATGCATCGCCCCGTGCAGCTCCAAACCCCCTGGAAACGGAGGGGCCGGTGCTCAGTAGTGGCCCTGAGCGTCGGCGGCACGTGCAGGCTCCTCTTCGTCAGCGACAGCGTTTCGGGGAGCCTGTTTCTGTGTGACACGGGCGCTCAACGGAGCGTAGTTCCAGCATTGAGTGAAGACGTCACCCGGGGTGGGCATGGACCGCGATTGACGACGGCTAACGGCGGTCCCATTCGCACGTACGGCGTGAGGCCTATGTGTTTGTGCATCGGAGGACAGCGTTTCAGCTGGGATTTTGTGACAGCGGACATTTATTTTTCCCTCTTCGGAGCGGATTTTTTGTGTGCTCATGGACTCTTAGTGGACGTTAAGAATAGGCGTTTGGTTGATGCCTTAACGTTTTCTTCCCTCGTGTGCACACTTGGCAGCGCATCATATGACGGGCTCGCTGTCGGGGGCAGACACGTTTCTCAGACTGTTGGCCGAGTTTCCAGACCTGTCGCTGCCCACTGGTGCGGATCCAGAAGGTTGTTCTGATGGAGATAGCAGGAGAGTTGTCTAAAGGCAGTGCGTTCAAGTGTTTTAGACAGGAACGGGAGGAGAGAGACAGGCCTGTAGTTTATAACATCTGACGGATTGAGAGTGGGTTTCTTTAGGAGAGGGTTTACTCTTGCCTCCTTGAGACTGTTTGGAAAGTGACCAGAAGTTAGAGAAGTGTTGATGAAATGGGTGAGAAACGGTAGAATATCAGGAGCGATAGTCTGAAGGAGGTTTGAAGGGATAGGGTCCAGAGGACAGGTGGTAGGGCGGGCAGAGGTAATGAGGGTAAGAACCTCACTTGGAGAGAGAGGGGAAAAGGAGGTCAGTGTGTGGGTGAAAGGAGGGTCTGGTGACCCAGTGGTGAGTAAAGGTGAGTCAGAAAAAGAAGAGCGAATATCATCAACCTTTTTTTCAAAGTGGTTAACAAAGTCGCTTGACAGAAGGGAGGAGGGGGAAGGGGCTTTGGGGGGGTCCAGGAGAGAGGAGAAGATGGAAATAATTTTTTTGGATTGGAATAGGAAGATTGGATCTTATCTTGAAAGAAAGTGCTTTTTGCCTGAGAGATCGAAGCAGAGAAAGAGGAGAGGAGAGCCTGATATGTTAGGAGGTCGTCACGGTGTTTGGATTTCCACCATTTCCGCTCTGCGGCCCGAAGGACGGTTCTATTAGCACGCAGTGCGTCAATTAGCCAGGGAGCAGGAGGGGACTGACGAGCCTGCCGAGATGTGAGAGGACAGAGAGAGTCCAGAGAGGATGAGAGAGTAGAGAGGAGAGTTTCTGCAGCAGAGTTTGGAGGCAGCAATTGGAACGAGTCAGAGGAAGGGAGGGCTGAGAGCACCGATGAGGCAAAGGTAGAGGAGGAGAGGGAACGAAGGTTACGGCGGACAGGTGCAGGATGAGAAGAGATTAGTTTGTTATGTTTGGAAAGGGGTAGAGAGAATGAAATTAAGAAGTGATCGGATGTCTGGAGCGGGTTTACAGAGAGGTTAGAAGTGTTAGTCTACTACAAATAAACACGACGTTTATCTTCTGTTAACTTGATTTATTCCATCAACGTACATAACACCAATACAGAGCCATTAACGAACAGTGGACCTCATGCTCCAGGTCTACACAGACTCACTGCGCATGCGTCAAGAGAGCAACCTAGACTACCGTATATCCTGTAGTATAGGCGCAAAGAGATTACATGTTAACAATCTCATTCTATCTTTTTAAAGAAATAAACTAAACAAAAATAACTTTACATTGCATGAATCATAAAACAATCATACAGTGACTTAAAACAAAAATGTTTAAATTCCCTGAGTAGTCAACATAAATTAGGGAAACATTTAAGAAACAAATACATAAACAAAGGTGTTTACAATGTTCCATTTCAACAGACACTTTAACCCAGATCCCATTGTCCTTCACTGAGTGCTTTTAAGAGCACAAGAGCCGAAGCTCCTTTTTTTGTGAGACAGTCAGCGAGCTGAGATTTTGTGTCTGACCAACGCACCTGCTTGATCCTCTTGCTCTGTATGAGCTCCTTAATGCTACTGATTTCCAACCTGAGTCTCTTCTCTGTGACTTGTTTTGTGGACTTGAGCGCATCGAACAGAGAGTGGTTATCAGTCACACAGAGTACAGGGGGTGCATTCAGTCCAGCATTTCCAGTAGTGAGCTCAGAAAATAGTGTGGCTAGAAAAATTGCATTGTCTACCCCATCTGACATGGCAAGAGTTTCCCCTGCAAGGGTACTGCGAACCACTCGTCTGATTTTCTTTGAATGCCAACAGAGGGGGGAAAACTTCCCTCTTTCTCCCATAAGTGTTATAAAAGTACCTCCCTGTGTACCTCCGTCTGGGAGGTTTCCAAATGAAGCATCACTGAAAACTATCAAGTTCAAAGCATCACTGTTTCCCAGATGTTGAAATCTGAGTGTCACCTTTTCAGACTTTAGTTTACGGATGATCTTATTAGCATCATGAACAGACTGTACTGTTGCCCCTTTTATATTAGAAGCCAAACAACATGAATCAAACATTACATCAGGTCTTGTCTGTTTAGCAACCCATAGGATCTGTCCTATTTTTGATCGTAACTGCTCTCTCTCAGTTTCGTTGAGGGGTTCATTTCTCTGTGTGGCCCGACTTGCTTGTATGGGAATAGGCTCCAGGTTCTTGATATAACTTTGTTGATGTACCTGAACTTCACCGTTAACAGTTACCAAATCCATTCCTACATAGGAGAACTTTTCATGCTCCTCACGCCCAACCTTGAATGCAGACTGCAGTTGGGGGATCACATTGGATGAAAAGTTTGATGAGCCTGCCCAAAGAAAATCATCTACATGACACGCAAGCACCCCAGTGACCTTACATTGCTCATCCAACCAGTAAAAGACTGCCGGATCCACCTGTGACACTCTACCACCAGTACTCAGCATGATTTCCTTCACTTTGTTGTACCAATATAGTGATGCATCTGCAAGACCATATACACATTTCTTTAGTTTCCATACAACATGTTGACATCCTGCCTCTAGAGGGGGGCGGATATAAATATCCCTGGATAGCTCCATACCTTGCAAGAATGCAGATTTGATGTCCATAGAATGGACTTCCCACTGGTTTTGACATATCACTGATAACATAAGTCTAAGTGAATCTGTGGCACATGTAGGGGAATCTTTCGGTAAATCTTGAATATTCAGCTCTTCAAAACCTCTGGCAACCAGTCGGGCTTTAGGCACTATACCCTTGGGAGTGTCCTTAAGACTACAAACCCATCTGGTGGAAATGCATTTCTGCCCTGCATCTTCAACTTCCTCATATACATTATTATTGTGCCAGTTCTTTATTTCTTCCTGTTTAGCTGCATCAAATGAGATGTCTTTGGTTACAAGTACATCAGCTTCTCTGTCTTCTGTTTCAATGTTGAGATTATCAACCTGTGAGATATCAATTGATTCCTTTTGCCCATCACTACCATCATTCTCTAGATGTTGCATGTTATACCAGGTTTTATATTTCCCCGTAGCCTTGCCTGATCTCCCTAAGACTCTTGCTTTAAGTAGAGTATTGTCACCTCTGTTCATATATGTTACAGTCTGTCCTGTTTTTAAACTCACATCTGCAGAAGGGGCAGGATTATTATGGGCATTAGGCCTATGCACCATTTCAGTTTGTGTTACGCTACTCAAAGTATTTGGAGGATCGATCGCTTCACTTGTATTGGCTTCCCTGTCACCGAATTGTTGTTCATTCTCTGTATTTTGCTCACTGTCTAAACTACCAGTTGCAATGTTTATACCTTGCTCACTTCCTGCTTCTGTGTCAGCATCATTTTGTACCATTTGCTCTTCATTAACCTTTGTGTTCACCTTGGAAAGCCTAGAGTGATGCACTCTCACTAGACAACCACCATGCCTCACAAAAACAACAGCCCCATCCTGACCAATAACTATCCCTGGTCCTTTCCACTCAGTGCATTCAGCTCGTTTGTAATACACCTCGTCACCCATCTCATATTTCTCATCTGTGGGTCTGAGCTGCTTACGTAGTGCTCGTCTTATCCTTTCTGAGCACTCTGCTTCAGTAAATGCTTTTCTAGAGGCATGCAAGGCTGAAATGTGCTCTCCTACTCTAGCACTCATAGTGGTACCTTCTAGCGCAGGTGGTTTATCAACCAGTACAGAAGGAAGGTTGGGGTTCTGGCCAAACACCAGTTGATGAGGACTGTAGCCGTGCACATTGAGCATACTGTTCTTAGCCATGAGAGCCCAGTCTAGGGCTGTTTGCCAGTCACATCCATTTTCCCGTCTGACCTTCTGGATGATGTTGGTGAGGGTCTGATTGTGTCTCTCCAGTAGCCCATTGCTCCAGGGGCTGTATCCAGCCGTGGTTTTTGTCTCAATGTTAAAGTTCTCTGCCATGTCACGGAACTCTGCATTGTTGAATTCTCCTCCATTGTCACTGTAAATTCTCCGTGGTGGGCCGTGGACGCTGATCCATGTATGAAGGAAAGAGTTCACCATCACAGAGGAGTTCTTTGTTTTCACAATGCTTCCAGCGCTGAAACGTGTAAATTGGTCAATGATGTGGAGGTACCATAAACTTGGTTCTAACTCGTGCAGGTCCACTGCCACCGTTTCATTGTACTCTGAAGCCAGAGGCAAGCCCACAGCAGGCTTCGGCTTGGTCTTGCTGTATCTCTGGCATATGTCACATTCCTGTACTATTTGTTGTAAAATAGTGTCACAATCTTTGTCTTTATTTCCCGAACTGCGGAGGAGTCGCTGTAGTCTTTCTGCGGAGGCGTGACCAAACTGTTTGTGTAGTTTCAGGAGAGCTTTGTGTTTCTCATTTGAGGTCATATTTTCTGTGACTGTAAGGACCTCATCTTCATTCTGGCTGTCTTCTGTGACTGTAAGGACCTCATCTTTCATTTCAATTTGATTCAATCCTGTGTCCTTGTCTCTGATATCTATACAGTAGTGTCCTGAACTGGTGAGTTCAAGAGGGATATTCTGTTTAAACATCACAGCTCTATCATTCTCCATGTCCAAGATGGTTCCTGCCCTTTTCAGTGAAGTCTTACTCAGAAGTAGTGGGATATCAGCTTTGACTACTTCAGTTTCCACTCGACATTTTGTCTGTCCTATTTTGGCAGGCAGTTGCAGTATTCTGGAGGAATGCACTATATTTCCATCTCCAAAACGGAATGGTCTGGAGCTTGGAGTTTCACTTTTCACAATCTGGTTCACTTGACTTTGACTGAGATCAGCGACAAAGCTGTCCAACCATTTTTCTCCACACACTGTGCGGGTACATGCAGTGTCAATGATAGCCATCCCTAAAGACTCAGTTAGGAATACCTCTGATTCAGACAGTGAGGCTTTAGTAAACAGTGTAATGTCACATTCCTCTACCTTTGTTCGATCTTCAGTTAGCTTTACTTATTCGCTACTCTTGTGAGGACAGTCTTTAGCCCAATGGAACGTGCTCTGACATATAGCACATTTTGATCTCTTACCGAACCTATCCAGTGGGTTGGTACCCTGTGACGGTTGCCTTTGTTGTCCAACTTGTCCAAACTGCTGCGTTGTTGGACGTCTGAATCTTCCTTGTGAGCGTTGCTCTGTGAATAACGCTTCATTGTTAACATGTATTCCGTTTGATGTGCCGCCTTGCACTCTCCCCCCAAAGATCCTCTTCAGCGCGGACTTCATTGCAGCAAACGTTAAATCTGTACACGCAGTCAGCGCCATTTGTCTATTTTTCTCGTCTAGACAAGCCGTGTCCAAAAGTTTAAAAGCTAGCACGGCGTCAGGAAGAGTCATGTCGTACTTTTTCATTCGGTTGTATCGCTGTTCAAAGTCAATCACATAGTCCGCCATGGACACGGAGCTCTCCTTTTTGATAAAGTCAAAAAAAGAGTAAGCATCGTATGCGCGGTCTCTCTCTTCTTTGAGAAACATGCCATCTAGTTTTGCTAGCAGTGTGTCCATACCATTGTCGTTGTTCAAATCCACAGCGGGTATTTCCATGGCGATGTCCCTTGCCCTTCCTTCCAGCCCCAGGACAACGGCGAGGGCTTGTTTCTTCTTATCAAGTTCAGTAACCAGCTGCCAAATGGCGATTTCATTTTTCCAACACTCGTATGGTCGGGATTCGTCGAACTTCGGTGGAACTTTGTAGTTAGCAGTAGCCATCTTCTGCTAACCATCCTCTGCTACCAATGTTAGTCTACTACAAATAAACACGACGTTTATCTTCTGTTAACTTGATTTATTCCATCAACGTACATAACACCAATACATAGCCATTAACGAACAGTGGACCTCATGCTCCAGGTCTACACAGACTCACTGCGCATGCGTCAAGAGAGCAACCTAGACTACCGTATATCCTGTAGTATAGGCGCAAAGAGATTACATGTTAACAAGAAGTAGCGCTTTTCCTTGAGAATATGAGATCAAGGACATTGCCAGCTTTATGAGTTGGTGGGGACGGAGACAGTGAGAAAGCAAAGGCGGTTAACAGATATGTTAGTTCGTCTATCTTCCCCGTCTGGAGGTTGAAGTCTCCGAGAAGTACAGCGGGAGGGCCAGTATCAGGGATGTGTGAGAGGAGATGATCTAATTCCTCCAAGAAGTCCCCAAGGCGCCTGGTGGACGGTAGAGAACAACAATGGTTAATTGTATAGGATGGGTTACTGTGACGGCATGGAATTCAAAGGTGGAAGGAGTGAAGTTAGGTAGCTTGAAGAGGGAAAAGCTCCATTTGGGAGAGAGCAGGAGACCAGTGCCACCTCCTCTGCCAGTGGGTCTGGGTGTATGGGAGAAGGAATATGCTGTGGAGAGAGCTGCTGGGGTGGATGTGTTGGATGGAGTAATCCACATCTCAGTGAGAGCAAGGAAATCCAGAGACTGCAGGGAAGCGTAGCCAGAGATGAAGTCAGCCTTAGGAACAGCTGACTGGCAGTTCCACAGGCCACCTGAAACTAGATGTTGGATGTCAGTGGAGCACGTGGGATAGACGAGAGCAGGCCGGTTATATCGATTACGAGATACACAGGGCCAGTGATAATTGCGAGAAGACACATATGGCGCATTTCCACTGCAACGGGGTAGCCCCGTTTAAGCGTCCCTAAGCGTCCTCGCTCAGACCTCGGGCTGCCTCGCTGGCCGGCCGAGGCCGTGGCGCATTTCCATTACAGTTTAGGACCTGGGGTAGCAACGCAGTGTAGGCGGGGCGATCAGCTTTTTGGTCGGAGCGACGCTGGGTAAAACTGCAGTGGCGTCATCTTCAATGCGACACAACTCACAAAACACACACAACAATGGAGGATGTGGAAGCGATCTTTTACTTGTTTCTTGGTGTGTGGCTTGTTATCACAGCAAGAAGGAAAGTGATCACAGCAAGCATTGTATTGTATTCATTGTATTGAACATAAATAAATCCTTCTTTTTTTTTCATATACATGTGTTTGTCAAATGTTTTAAACAAATATTATCTGAATTGAATATTTGAAATTCAAGCACCAGTAAGTACTGCCCCATAATAACATTTGAGGAAATATCAGATCATGAAAATAAAATCTTTCTAATCAATTAAGCAAATATCAAAGCTAACTATAAACATAAATACTAAAGTGTAAAACACGACAACACTATATTCATAAATGCAAGTGTAAAATAGTGTGGACAATTGTAAACATGGATGGAGGCTAAAGTATCCACAATATAAAATAATATATTAAAATATAACCTCAATCTTTCTTCTAGACATGTTAAAAGCTTGCTTGAATGGGTTATAGGTTTCTTTTGTTCTCTCGTCTTTGAAATATATAAGGAATGTGTTTGAGTCTAGTAGAACGAGGGTATTACAATTGAGCAATTTCTACATGTATTATATATTTATCATGTATTCTTAATACTATTACAAAATAAACATGTAATAATGTTTTAGAGGAGGACCTCAAGCTAGCAAACTCAATTTATTGCTTTAAATCTCTTAAAAGTAAGGGGCTTTTTCCTAACTGATGGTGTTTGTTATTGCTTTAAAAAATTCATGTATGTTTATATCTTCTCTAAATCAAGATTATGTGAATCTGATTTTTTTCTGTTGGGTGCCATTCATTATCAACAAGAGATAAGATAAGTCAAAGAAGTACTTTATTGATGGCAGTATAAAAATACAAAAAAAATGTTGTATCAAAAAGGCATGCCATTAAACAATACAAATAAAAAATGTAAAACTGTATTGCAGCCAGCATAAATATACATGGATTTGTAAATATAAAATGAACATTTTAAAGAAAATAAATAAACAAGGAAGTACAAATGTTGCATTTAAAAATTAACTAGATAAAATATATAATATGTACAATAACTATTACGGTTTTTTTAAGTATCACGGAGGAGACGGGCCAGTCGGCTGCCCAGTCATGGTGCCGTTCCTGCTGGGCCCGATCCTCTCCTCCTCGTTTCCTCTTTCCTGGGTGACAATAAGATAATAATTAGCAATAAGGAAAAAACACAGGACAGGTACAGGTCACACAAGGATATAAGAATAACATGTATAAACAGAACAACAGTAAGGTGAACTAAAGAAAGTTCTGGCCCTAGATGTTTACAATGATTGTGAAAGTGAATTACATTATGTCCAGCCTGTTGATAATGAATATAAATATATGTATATGATAGGATGTCACACACAACTGTACTAGCTGCTTACTAGCTAAGACTTTACTTGTAACAGAGCATTTCCACACAGTGGTATAGCTTATTTTAATTACTGACGATGGATGATCCAAGGTTTAAAAAAACAAAACACAATTCCAGTCGTTTTGCCATTTCTATTTCTTACCTAGAACCACACGCTGCGGTGTCGTGATGGCACTCGGTGTTGGTGGTTGAGTTGGTGTCGATTCTTCGGCTGGGGTCCGTTCTGGATTCAATGACGATGTGGACGGAACACTGCCATCACCCGTTGTTCGGGAATGTTCCTCCTCACGAGTCCCAATGTAATCATCTAGAACAGCAAAATGACTTGTTAATTCCACAAACTACTGCAGCACAATACTAAATAGCAACAACAACTATAGAAAAGAAAAACTGAACGTAAACAATGGCACATATGGTGTTAGCAAACAATAGCTCTAGCTAAGGCTATCTGCCTAGGCTATCTGCCTTAGCTAGCTATGTAGCTCTTCGGGGCTCCATAAAAGCATGGGTTGTCGAACATTAATGTAAGGATAAAATAGACTTCTTTGTTAGAAGTGAGCGTACCTTGCAGGGACTCCAGTAAAGCCGTTGGATTTTATCATCCCCAATGAGATTAAGGAACGTCGTCACCTCCTCGGTCGACCACGGTGTGCTTTTCTTCGACGTTGCCTTTTTTGTAGCTCCTCCGTTTACAAAATGCTGCAAGCTTGCTTCTAGATCTATATGCGACGCTAGGGATGATCTCGCGCGCGATCTTGTGACGATTCTCTCTGACCAATCAGCAGTCGAGTGTTGACGTCACAGCCCTGGCCTGGTCTGATAGAACCACGATTTTATGGGGCCGGAAAAAGTACCCGCTAGCCGGTACTAGGCTATATGGAAATGCCACCAAAAACTGGCCTGGCCGCTTGAGGACGGTTAAGGACGCTTAAACGGGGCTACCCGCTGCAGTGGAAATGCGCCAATAGACAGGAATGGAGAAAACGTCCGGCAGTCAAAGGGCTATTTTTACCCTAACCCCAAATTCTCTGATAAAGTTTTTTTCTCTGCTGATTATTCATATATAGGGTCTATATAAAGATATCTAGGGTGGTGTGGAGTTCTCATCCTTGGGCAATTTGAATTATTCACGATTTTGTGCAGGTACCCTTATTCGCGATATTCGTGAATCGCTGAATTAGGGGGTAGGGCTACTCTTTGACGTCTAGTGTAATGTAACATTCACATATTACAGCATATGATATACCATAGTAAAAAGGAATAATATACCTTTCCAACGGTGTATTATACATGTCTTTGTGATAAATAATAATGTCACATGACACTGGAATGTATGTCTTGCAAGGACGATCTACGGACATTTTTATAATAGTTTCCTAAAAATAAGGGGAAATATCGATTATCGATTATTATATGTGCGGCATGCATCTCTTGATGAGCTACGTAGGATGCATTGGGTCCCTTATGGCGGACAGTGGTATAGTGGAGGTACTGAGTTCATCATTCGGTGGTGTGCTGAAGATGCTGATAGGAAAGAAGTTCCCTGAGAACGTAAGAGCATAGATAATGTTGGTGGAGGAACTCCTCAAACCAGTCTTTGAGAAACATGAGTTGGAGAGGATGGATGACCTAATGAAGATCTTGGAGGATGCAGCATCAAAAAACAGAACGACTAAGCTGTGGGTCAATTGTTTGATCAAGCCGGTCTTCACAATTATGCAATATATTCGGGCGGAAAGGGAAGCAGACTGGCCACTTCATCTGGCTACAGTCAAGGAGATGATGCCTCTGTTCTATGCAGCTGCTCACTTCAATTGTGCCCGATATGGTTTATATTATCTCAGAGCAATGGAAGAAATGCCCGAGGAAGAACGCGAACACTTCATGAAAGGTCAGCATACGATGCATCACAGATCAGGTTTGTTCAACGGGATATGGAGCGACATGGCCATTGAAACAATGTTCATGAGATATGGACATGGTCAGAATGGCATCATCGGGATCACACTACGGCCAGAAACTCTGAAAACATGGGCCTACAGCATGCATGCGTGTAACAAAGTTGTCGGGAATCTGGATTCGATGAGGGACCATGAGCAACAGAAATGTCCATCACAGACCCATCACAAAGAAGAGATGAAAGCGAGAATGAAATCAGACGGAGAGGACAGAAAAAAAGTATGGCATGAGTGTTACATGTTGTGTTACATGTTGTGATCATGGATGTTGCCCCTCGTTTCTGTGATGTGATTGTGATGTGCTATATGTGACATGTACTGTATATAGTAACGTGTGTTGTTTATTGTTCTCTTTTATCCTCTTTCCTCCTTTTTATTTTATTTTATATATTTTCTTATAACTAATGCTGTTTATATATTGTAATTTTAAGGGTGTCTATTACCATCTGGCCGGGGACAACGGCTGGAAATTAGCCATGTCGGCTAAAGCTGCTCCATTTACTGTTTTTGTGACAGTTCATCGATGGGGACTGTCCACGACACTATAAATAAATAAACTAAACTAAAACTAAACTAAAAAATCTTCAAGAGAAGTTAGAACTTTGCATTGATCCACTCAACAATGATCAACACCCAGAGGGACTAGTAAACATTGTGACAGGAAAGGTAGTTGACCATCCCTCTGTGAATGTTGACAAAGCCGTGGAGCTGGGAACAAAGCAAATGGAAACATTCGAAGCAGGTTGGCCAGCGAGCTTCCATGCGCCAATTCAGAAATGTGTCACGACGATGGCAGCGTTTCGCAAGCATATCAAAGTTGGTGATATGAAACTATTTAACACAGAGATGATCTATGCCAGAGCTATGGCTTTGCAGTCCAGCCATCGAAAATTCGATACGAACAATCTGATGTCACACGAACTGTCCCCAAAACCAACATCAATGTTTGATGACAGCGGGCACATGAAGGAGGCCAAAACTAAGTCAACCCTGAAAAACGCTCTGAAAGTTAAAGTGTCATCGAGGCATGCTGATGTTACTGCTTCATTCCTGGATGGATGTGCAGTTATGTGGGTAGTAAGCTGGCCTACTGGTGGTGATACTGTGCAAGACTTCCTAGACAACTTTCGTCGACACATCCAGGTTCATCTACAGACGAGGGACGTGTACCTAATCTTCGATAGGTTTGTATATACTATATAACTTTGTAAAACTACACGTAGTCTGACACTAATTAGTAACATATGCCAGGTTTGTATATTCTATATAACATAAAACAAAACTAGAACTAATCACGCTGTGTCTGTATATACTATATAACATTATGGGATGTGGAATATAACATTTTGTTCATAGGTACAACGAGGGTAGCATTAAGGAGTCTACTAGAAGTGACCGGGACAAGGGAGCCAGTAGAGTGTACACACTTTGCCCAACAGCCCGACTGCCACCACAGAAGGTTAGCAGCAACAAGAAACAACTGATTGATTTGATAGTGGATGACCTTGTAGCCCATAAAGAGTTGACAGCATCATTGGTTGTCACTGGGAATTATCCAGTTCCAGTTCAAATCAGTCGAGGTGTGGTCACCAGAAGAGAGGACATGTCCATAACACATGAAGAGGCTGACACAATGATAATCCGACAGATTGCATATGTCGGAGCTTCAGAAGTCCTTGTTGTTGCCGACGACACAGACGTCTTTGTTCTGCTATGCCACTTTGTGTTCGAGGGTGACATCACTGGCCATGTCATGATGGTTTCTCCGGTGAAAGGAAGGTCTTTCATTGACATTAACGCAAGCGTTGAAAAGAACCGTGATGTGATGGGCAACTTATTAGCTGCTCACGGCGTGACCGGCTGTGATACCGTCGCAACGTATTATGGCATCGGGAAGGGAGTGGCACTGAAGGTTCTGAGGTCCAATGTCCACTCACTGTCCAATGTTGGCGACATCAACTGTTCTGTTGAAGATGCCGTTCAACAATCGACACGATTTCTACTTTCCTGCTATGGTCACCCCGAATGCGAGTCAATGACGGAAGCCAGACAAAAGATATGGTCAACGAAAGTGTCCTGCAGCATTGGTGGTGCTCCAAAACTCCAAACTCTTCCTCCAACAAACGAGACATTCAGAGAAAATGTGGCAAGAGGTCACCTCCAAGTAGCGATATGGAGACAAGCCATTCAGCCTAACCCTCCACTTATGGACCCTCTGAATTATGGCTGGTCCAAGGATGAAGGTAGCTCTTCTCTGTATCCAACAATTGCAGCAGAAAATGTTGCCTTCGCCCCAGAAGAGCTGCTGAAAGTGATCAAATGCTCGTGTGACAGTGCCGTACCTTGTAAAACTAAGCGATGTGGCTGTTACCTTGCCGGAATGGCATGTACATCATTCTGTAAATGTGAAGGTGGACATGGTTGTTTTAATCAAAAGACTAGGGAATGTCTCCAAGCAGAGACCGAGGATGAAAACATGTGAAACGAACACTGACAATAGCAGACTATATATGCACATACGTACAGTATATAACATTTATGTGCTAGTTAAGCTAAAATGACTTCTGTGGTTCTTGACTGTTGTAATTTTCTTTATTTTGCCTTCAGCAATAAAATTGTCTTTGTTATCAATACTGGTCATAACGTTAGTAAAGTAGAGTGCAATAATATGTGTGCATGTGCTTGCTTGCTTGCTTGTGAGAACAACAACAATAACCCTCATATATCTTAATACCAGATTAAGCAAAACTAATTGGTAAATTGTTTGTATGAGCAGAAAACTTTAATTTGCAGAGTTGCCCTGAATGCCTTACACGTGATTTACAAGCGATAATACAAATATGCTGACTCGGCAAAATTTAAATAAAATACAGAAACGACCATTGTAACGCATAATTTTAATAATGAGGCATTCAGTTATTATAATACACATCAATACACCATATTAGCAGACCTCCAGTGATACCGCACATATAATAATCGATATTTCCCCTTATTTTTAGGAAACTATTATAAAAATGTCCGTAGATCGTCCTTGCAAGACATACATTCCAGTGTCATGTGACGTTATTATTCATCACAAAGACATGCTGTAATATGTGAATGTTACATTAGACTAGACGTCAAAGAGTAGCCCTACCCCCTAATTCAGCGATTCACGAATATCGCGAATAAGGGTACCTGCACAAAATCGTGAAAAATCCAAATTGCCCAAGGGTGAGAACTCCACACCACCCTAAATATCTTTATATAGACCCTATATATGAATAATCAGCAGAGAAAAAAACTTTATCAGAGAATTTGGGGTCAAGCTCCTCACTGCCGGACTACACATGATTATAGCATGAGGGGCTAAACAACCAAATAAAATAAAATAAAACACCAGCGACACTTAGCTCAATCAAAGTAGGATTTGCCTCCTCTTTGACTCCCTCGTGACTCCTGCAGGACTCTAATGTCTTTACCAGTCTTTGACTCCCGCAGGACTCTAATGTCTTTGCCAGTCTTAGCCTGTCTGATGCTGAAGCTAACGCTCCAGGAAGGTGCTGCCTAAAATGGACACCTGATTGCTGAGTTCTCACAGCTGTGGGGCCACGTCCCTTTAATTAGTTAACTCTCTGCAGCTGGTGGCCCTCAAAAGGAAATCTCGACTGGCTTCCTCCTGACTCGTTATTGTCTTTTAAGTCAATTACATTAAACCCTAAGTTATAAAGTTATGAGTTTAACCCTTAATACAGTTACACCTACTCAATAAAGCTCTTAGTATTCTACAAATGTTTAAATCAAAGTTAACCCTACCAGTCAGTTAGTTCAGTTTTAAGGTTTACAGTCAAATTACCTGTCCCAAGTTTCTGCCTGACAGATACTGTAGCGGTTTTGAGATTTAAAATCACAATTTCAGTCAGATCAACAACAGAGCATTGATACAGAGTACATACACTGAAACAGAGAAGTCTAAAACAGAATGTTACTCACACAATTCTAGAAGTGTCCAGTTGCTTTCTTGTCAAAATCGAGTTGCACACTGAGATGGTCTACGGGCAGCCGTTGAGAGTTCCAGGGGATTTCCTCCCTAACGCATCGGCTCCCTGGTCGGCGTCGGCCCAGCGGACTTTCCTGCAGGACGCAGCTGAGGACTTTGCTCCGATCCCTACTACTCAGCACGGTACTCAGGTGTCCCAGGTTCCCGCAGAGCTCCGCTCGGCGGAGCACGTGTTCATCCGGCACGATGCGCACAGAGGCCCCCTGCAGCCCCCTTATGATGGGCCTTTCCGGGTCTTGGAGCACGGGGACAAGCACCTGGTGGTCGACCTGGGTGGCAAGGCCGAGCACGTCTCGGTGGACCGGGTGAAGGCTGCTCACCTGGACTTGGACCAGCCTGTGGTGCTGGCTCGACCTCCGCGACGGGGCCGCCCCCCGGCCTCGTCACGGATTTAAGACTTGTTGTTCCGGTCCCTCCCCTTCCGGTGGCCGCACAGGCGGAAGTTACTTTTCCGACTCCCGTGCTCAGGAGTCGTGGGGGTCAGCGTGTCGTTCCTCCCCGCCATGCTGATTTTGTTTATGTGTGAATTCTGGGGGGGCTTGTGTGGTGACACCATGTGGGACCATAATTCACCTTGCTTATTGTGTTGCCACACGGACCCTTTAGTGGGAACACCTGTAGCTTTAGCTGCCATTCCTGCTAGCTCATCAGGCAGAGCAGTGCATGTGTTAACCTCTCTGATATTAATGGATTATAAAGATTGGAACTCCATTCTTAATACACCGCCTCCGACTCTTTTTTCACGGCACTACACTGTACAATTGACCACATATAGTGTTCTTAGTTTCCATACCTCCTGTGTTTTATGAGCGACTTATCAAGTCTTAGCAAACGGCATTAAACATGATTAAACATGGTAGTATATAAAACCATGCTCATACAACCTATAGAAATGCAAAACTGCATCATTTATGAGAAAACATTTCATAACATTAACACAACATATTCGAGGTGGTTTTAAATAACATATCCGTATTTATTTATTTCTCCAAGCTATGTTTTTGTGTGCACTGAGGAGTCTCAAACAGGCGTTTGTTTAATCATTTTAAGATTGGCTTTAATCAATGTTTGAAAATGAATTCTTCATATGATAAATGAAAGGTAACATTTTATTTATGGTATTATTTCCACATATTTCTCTCCATTCTTCCTTCTGCCAATGGTGTCGCAGTTTCTCGTCTCTCCCGTTTTTGTGTTTAGTGCGTACGCATGGGTTAGAGTTTGCGTGGAGGACCGCACGTTTTCCCGTCAAGTTAGTATTTTATAAATCGCAAACATTGAGTAGAAACTGGCGTACGCCATTTTTTGAGCGTATATCCCTTTATACAACCCTGTCTCCTAAAAATTACGTTCCCACAGAACTAAACTGCATTCTCAATTACGTTTAGCAAGAAACGTATTTTCTCCCACGTTACGTTCGTTATGAACGTATCTTAAATACGTTTATTTTCTACATATCTTTGCTATTTATTGTCTTGCTTATAATAATGATAATAGTCATTTATAAATATCATTTTAGAGCACACATTTGAAATCAGTAGGCGAGGCTGTAATTTTGCCAGCTGTTACTCTCATGAGCGAGGCAGAAAATAATAGTTTTAACATGCCAAAAAGCTGCTCTGTCGTTTATTGCACCTCAAACATTAAAACAAATCCAGTTACGTGTTTCTGTACTTCCTCTAAGAAGAAAGGACAGTAACAGAAGATCTCTGTGACGCCAGATGTGGTGTTGTTAATGCGATATGATATCCGAAAAACATTTCAATTTAGGATGGCCGAAGACACTACACTACCCATAATTCCCAGCTATCGTTTGGGACTACAGTCCCGTTGACAAACCCCGTGATTAATCTTCAAGCTCTGTGATTGGATGTTGGAGGGGCAGTGCGCCAAGGTTACGCCGAGCGTCAAGCTCTTTGAAATAGAACGAAACCACGGCAGACTATTCAAAACTATAGGTTACTTACGTAACCCCAGGACTCAGAGTAACATGAAGTGAGATGTCTCACTATGGGATGCGCCTCATCGCGGAGCAAACAGAAGCATCAATCTCATTACGCCAATCCTGATTGGCTGGTGATCTTGACGTCAGCGTCAGGGGAAATCACCCCCTATAAGTAGCTTGCGCCACAACGCATGCGTCATTCAAACACCTCTTCTCGCTTCAGAGCACATCTCACAGTAGCCGGGCAAGCTTCACTGTCCACAGACTGAACCCAAATACCCATTTCGGTCGACGGGCGCTCACCGGCTACTCCTTCTGCTTCGCAGGAAGACGGTAGTACTAACGCCGTTAGTACTTAAAATCGACCTCGCCCTTCTCTACGAGAAAGTAAGGTAGGTCCGATTTTTTCATGCTAGCAGCACACCTGTTGCTAGCTCGCTCCCTCTCTACCGACACCACGGTAGCGAGGAAGTTTTCTCTTTTCTCTTCTCCACGGAGGAAGAAAGGATTTAAGGAGCATACTGCCACACCAGTCAGTATTCTCCGGGAATAAAAGACCCACACTGTCCTTTTCTCCGGATTAAGGACAAGGTGGTTTTATCTTTTCTCCCGTCCCACGTGTCGAGAGCGGGCCCTCTCCACGCCACGAGGCGGCCAAGATGGACGCCCCTCTTCCTCACACCAGAAGAGTCAGGGACTCGGTGGTTCGACTCTGCGGCTGCGGGTTGAAGATATCCGGCACAGACACACACCAGGTCTGTTCGTCCTGCCTCGGGCTGGAACACGCTCGAGGCGCTATCGACAACCCCGGCTCATGCGGACATTGCGTCCGCTTCACCGTTAAGAGCCTCCGCCGACGGTTAGCGAGACAAGCTAGCCTGTCGGAACAGGACCCCCCCCATGTCCACGGACCCGCCGACCGGCAGTCAGGACACGGGGGCGTCCGCCACAGAGAGTGAGCCCCTCTCCGTGTCAGTCTGGGGCTCACTATCTGCTATGGCTATAGAACCGGAATCCCGCGCCCTGGCAGGCCGGGACCCGGTGAAGGCAAGACACGCGGGAACGGTTTCCCGCGCTCCACCAAGCTGGGGCTCCCGGTTAGACCTCACCATGGTCTCACCCGTGGAAGATGTCCACGGGCCTGACTACGAGGAGGACGAAGAGGAGGACGCCCTGGCGTTCCTCCTGTCCGAATCGGATGAACAGGAAGAGGACACCTTCATGTCACCGGCTCAGGCTGCAAACCCTGATCCACGGAGGAGCCGTGGAGGAACCATCAGTGTATCCTCGGTTATAGCTCCTCCAGAGAGCCTCCTCGACGCTCGATCCTCGGTCCTCGGTGTGCATTTAGAGAAATGAGACGTCCTTCAAAATGGCGCGCTGAAATTCATTTCCGGGTCACTACCGGAGGACCGAGGAGTCGAGGAGTCGAGGAGGGGAAATTTGAGTATTGAGAAGCCTCTAGTGTCTGCATTTTGGGCCCTAGGCTAAAATCTTGCCTAGGGCGGCAAATTGGTCAGGGCCGGCCCTGCCTGGCCGAAATGTCCTTAAAATGAAGTCCGAGTTAGACATTTTAATTAATGTCCTCCCAACACTGGCAGGACAGAAGGCGACACGCCCGTTCTAAACCGTGTCCCTCACTCCTCACATCCCAAGCTGCATCCCCAACAAGTGTATTATGTTGTTACATCGTTTCAGATGTGATGTTTCAGTTGTGCTCTTGATAAGCCATTAAAACAGTAAAACACGTTCAGTTTCCTTTTGCTTTTTGTGTCTCCTGTTCACAAAAACATACCCAGTTTGGAAAGTAATCCAAAAGTAATCTAAAAGTAATCTGATTACGTTACTTTTTTAAGACACGTAACTGTAACTGTATTCGGATTACTTTCAGAGCCATGTAATCAGTAATCAGTAACTGATTACATTTACAAAGTAACCCTCCCAACCCTGCGTGTATATATATATATATATATATATATATATATATTAGTGCTGTCAAAATTATCGCGTTAACGGCGGTAATTAATTTTTTGAATTAATTGCGTTAAAATATTTAACGCATTTAACGCATGTGCAGAATGGCCCGCCCCATACGTGCCACCAGTGGCAGCGCCAGGGTATGGCTGGGGTAGGCTACACCCATACCAAGAAAGGGCTTAGCCCCACCATGAAAAATGATGTTAAAGGAAGCAAAATAAAGTCTGCCAACTCGCGCGGAGTAAATTGCACAGACAGCAGTTAGTAAGATTGATTTCAGTAGCCACGGTTTTGAAAACTTTTGTCACGTAGTGATCGTCTTCTCAATAGAACATCTTTGATAACGGCGTGGTGTTGTTGCAGGAAGTCCCGACGCAGAATATTTTTGCTGTAGTACAGGGCAGAGCCATATAATAGTAATAATATGGCTCTGGTACAGGGGTGCACATAACTGGTACGCAGGTTATGTACGTAATCTGAAATGCGTACCGTCACTTGTGTCACAAAGCGCATTTGCGTACCGACGTACTTGTGAAGCTTTTCCAGAAGGCGGTTCGATCACCGGACGACAGAGTCGGTCTCCGTGTGCACAGACAGGGCTGCTGTTAACGTCGGTCTGTACAACGGAACTGTGCCAAAACTACGCCAACCGGCTGCGGAGGGAGACTCTTCCCCCCCCCTTCACTGGAGAACTGCGCTAAAACAGCTGATCACAACGTTCACACTCTGTGGTCACGAAGTACTCCACTAGCGCGCGCCCCCCCCTCTGTCGACTTTCCTGAAGTACTCCCCCGTTGATAGAAATCAACACGTAATGAATTAAGACCCCACGGTTTGATGATTGATAGGTGTGTGGGTTGTCTTTCATTTTGACATGCAGAAAAATGTTATAATAAACATAGATACTGTATGTTAAATGGATATATCCGCCTTCTTTCATTTATCTTTCCATTCCCACAACAATATACATAAAGAAATGGCATGTTTTGGACATAGTTCGAATGGTGATTAATCATGATTAATTAATTTTTAAGCTGTGATTAATCTGATTAAAAATTTTAATCGTTTGACAGCCCTAATATATATATATAGGAACATGACTCACCGGCCTCCCCCATACAGCTAGAGAATGTGATAAACCCACTTCATTAGTTATTTTCCCCAACGTTTCCTGCTGCAGAAGAAACGTTTTAATAACTTTAACTTTTGGGAGATTTCACGATGCTTTGGCGGTGCGTTATCTGCTGCGTTTTTATAACTTTTTCACTGAAATTATTATTGAGCCATATTAATCGACTGCACAGTCGCAGCCCTGACTTCAGGTTGCTCTGTGGCATTGATGGATGCACTGAGGAATATAGAGTGTACAACTCATTCTACCATCATGTAAAGAGAAGACACTTTCAACATCTTCTTGAAGACACCAGACCTTGCGACGCCACACGTGGAGATGAAACCCGACAGGAGGAAACCATAGACTGTATATGGAGGAAACCCAAGCACAGCAGCAAAAAGTAAGTAACGGCTGCTAACTCAGCTAAGATTGTTAGCTACAGTGGTTGGGCTACGTCACGTGCTTAAAAAACTCGGATACAGGGTTAGTTTCGTACGTTTTGTGATGTTACAGATAGCGTTAGCCAATACTGATAAGCCTGGCCACATTTAGTTATTATAAACTATTAGCATTAACTAATCAATCTGCTAGGCTACAAGCAGGCGGCATCTGTCAACCATATATTTGTAATTCAGCAGTTAGCTATGTAGTGTTTTTGTGGGGATGAAAAAAACGTTAAAAAATATGCATTACGTTGGTAACGTTTGGCCACACTTGCTAAAACAGTAAATCACAAAAAATATGGTTTTCCACTTTTTCACTCTGCAAGATCCTGCAAGGTGCATGCATCACTGTCAGGATCTGCACATGATTGGTTGAATTCACAGTTTTAGCAAATCAGAAATAAATCCCAAATTCTTTACCCACTATTAAAGGTGGGGTAGGTAAGTTTGAGAAACCGGCTCGAGATACACTTTTTGTTATATTCCATGGAATGCTTTTAACATCCCGATAGCAATGAATATCTTAAGTGCTTTGACAAAAATCCATAAAAAAATGTAATCTGTGGAAGCCATAGTACTGTAAAAAAAACGTCATGGTTTTGATTTCCGGACTGAAACAATGTAATAGAGTCAGTGGCGTTTCTATATGTACAAAAGTGGTGGGGCACAAAAAACTCAGATGTCTATATATAAGCTTCTGCAGAGAGGTTCATGGCTGGTGAGGCACTGGCACTGACTCTGCAGGTCTCCCTTGAAAAAGAGATCTATGATCTCAATGGGACCAATCTGGTTAAATAAAGGTTTGAAATGAAATGAAAATGACAAATATATTAAATCAAAATATAATATTATTTTCAAAAGCTTTTTTTGTCTGATGCTTCAATTACTTTTAAAAAGACAGTTCAACAGAAGGATACCCAAAAACATGTAATTTTATCATTTAAATATTGAATTGTTCTCTCTTAGTAAGATCCCATTTTCAATACAATTGCAGTCTTACCTTGACTTGAAGATTAAGTCCATTTGCCTATCCTTCTGGACAAAAATCTCTATTACTTTTTTGTAAAAGTCCTCCTTATCTTCTTGTAGTTTCAAAAGTCATAAATCTAATCTAATCAATAGATTTTTGATTCGAAACTGATAAAAGTAGGGTAGACATGTGGATATTATCCGGCTGAACAAAACGTACATTTATCTAACAGCTACGTTTCCCACAGATCTTATTTTGAGCTATTTTCTAAAATCCTATGGAGAAATCTCGTTGCTTTTTTGTGGAGGGAAGCCATGCGCAGCTTACTTCCTGGTTTTAGGACGCTTCACTGCAGCTCTCTCTCCTCCTCTTCACACACCACACTTTTCGCGGCACACGTACTTACAGCCAATCAGCTCTGAATGATGTGAGATGACGTATGGTGGGGATGGCAGCTCTTTGCCCCTATGGTCATTATTTTTTGCCACACACATTAAATAGGAAAATACTCTGAGCATGCGCAGTGTAGTTTTTGCAGTCACCGTTCACTTAGACCAGGGGTGGGGAACCTCCGGCCTCCGGGCCGTATACGGCCCGCGAGACAATTTGGTACGGCCCTCGAGGTAATTTATAAACACACGGAAAAAAAATTAAAGAAATCTAGACCGCAAAAAAATTAAACAAGCGAGTGCCTGTTTTTCCTGGCCAAGGTCAGGGTCCTTGAACACAACACGAGCCTAACGTGTCATCACGTGGTATATGTCTCGACTGACAGGGGTGCAGTTCTGACTGAGAGTACCAGAACGCCACTCCAGCACTTCAGAAATTGCAGTACCGATAAGTCCATACACATGCCGCAGTTTCTGCGTGTCTGTGTCTTTAGTTGAAAGCCCAGTGGCGATCTGCTCATCTGTCATACTGATCAGACAGTCAATAACTGTGTTGTTATCATTAGCATCGGGTTAGCTAGCTATGCTAACGAATATAAGAAGCTTTTTCTACAACCAGTGAGGTAAAGGCACATCTTTATATGATCATTATAGTTATAAAAAACACAAGAGAATAAAGTAAACAGGTATAAAATAATATATGACAGTTATTAATAAAGAAGAATACAGTTTGAAAGGGGAGTGATTTGTCAAATATCTATAAATTAAAAGAAAATCTGCTTACAGTTGTGTTTGGGTGTTGAGAGATGTGTCCATAGATCTCCTAATGTTGCTCTCAAAGTGCACCAGATTGATGCTTTTAACTTCAACATTTAAAAAAAAATCTTCCCAGGGGAGCAGCCACACCCTGCACGTGCATGCATACGCGAGTCATGGTGAGATATCTGGATTAAGAGGTTGCTTTTTCTTTGCACAGAATGAAATGAATGGGCTGTGATTTTAGTTTTTTTAAGCAGAGGTCAATAACTTGTACGGCCCTCTGAGGATATTGTAAACATTGAAATGGCCCTTGAGAGGAAAAAGGTTCCCCACCCCTGACTTAGACAGTCAGAGGGAGGGGCAGGATCGGGTTTTGTCCCACATGGCTCTAAACAGCTCAATAGGCACACACTGTAGACACTAATTAGAAGAACACATACTAAAACAGCAATGTACAGACGAATCAGATGATTAAACATGATCTTAAAATATATTTTATATATTTTTTAATTTATTTTTTGCATTTTGTTGTAATCATTATTTTAATACTTTCTGCTGACACTAGGTGGGCCTGCCCCTAATGACCAGTCGCCACTGAATAGAGTGTAACCCAGACAATGGACAAAGTGCTACTGCTTACAGTTAGTAATTGTTGCTGAAATAACTCTTACCCCCAAAGTTTGTTTAATGTGAAAATAATCTTAGATATATAGGAATTCAATATTTAAATTGCTCTTTTAGTGAAGCTAAATTCAATTTCAAACAATCTTGTTTCTTTGATATGTTGAACACAGGACAACATTCAACATGATCAGCTTCCAGCCGACTGCAGCAGCAAGGATCAGAACCTTCACACACCTGACTCAGTTGAAGAGCAAATGGGCATCGACCAAGAAGGAGCTGTCACAGTGCACCAAGTATGTTTTCTTTGTTGTTGACTATCTACTGAAAATTAAGGGATGCTAAATAAAGGTCAGGCCGATATAGTAGTGGCTAATATTGGCCTAGCATATCATTTACATATCAATATTATGTCAAAATATTTCATTTAAATTCACCAAATGATTCATAAAACCTAGAGGTATATGTGAAGATGTATTTCTATGTGCTGTACTAGCAAAACTAAATGAACACATAAAGAGGTAGAACGGCTTATTGTCTTGTTGGAATACTAATGTTTGATATGTTTTGGTCAGAGTTACAAAATATTAAATTATCTATCTTTGCTCACCACATCTCACCAGTTTTTTATCATCAGATGTGCATACATTTAATGGTTATATATTTCTGTCACAGTGAGTAATGTTATACCTGCAAATGTCAAGTTACTACATTTTGTATATTGTAGGATCTGACAACACATGCCACTGCTTTTGTTATCAATGCCCGATCCAAGCATCGTCTGTCACAGGTAAGATGCTTCCTTACACATGAGAACAGAGCACAGTATTTGGCTACTTATTGTACACAGTTAGCAGTTAATAGTGGTTCACTGATGGCCAAGTTCAGTCTTAGTGGTTATCCACTTTACTGTTGTGTCTATGTCATAAGCAAAACTGTATATCACATAAAGCTACAGTGATCATGATAATGTGTTCCAACATCAAAGATTGATCACATCACTTTCAATCTCTCATTTTCAGAAAGGCATGAATGACATTGTTGCTGGGGTGCAGCAGTATCAATCATCACTATTGGACAACCTCAGGACGCAGATGAAGGAAGTTCTGAAGAAGAATTCAGGAAGTACAACCAATCAACTTGAAAAAGATGCAATGGATATATTTGACAGTTTCATTGACCCCTTTGCTAATGTTTCAACAACATTTCGCCAGAACAGTGTTATTAGGAAGCAGTTTTGTTGTGTGGATGCAGAGGAAATTCCAATTGCTCGAACCATATGCAGGAAGAAACGTGGAGGATCAACAGATGTTGTCATCAAAGACAAATTATTGTATTATGTACCATTAGTCAAAAGTGTAGAGCAGTTCCTATTACATCCGAGGATTTTGACTATGATTGAAGAGGGACCCCAGAGGTGCAGTGAAGGTTTTTTTCATGACCTTGTTGATGGTTCTCTTTTAAAATCTCATCCCTTATTTTCAGAGAAACCAAATGCACTGCAGATCATTCTGTATACAGACGAAATAGAGATCTGTAATCCACTAGGATCCTTTGCATCAAAGAACAAGTTGTTAATGGTGTACTACACGCTAGGTAATATAAATCCAAAATACAGGTCTAAGCTGGCTGCTATTAGGCTACTTGCGATGGCTAAATCAGTAGACCTCCGTCAATCTGGCGTAGATGTAATATTGAATAGAATAAAGGAAGACATGGATGCATTGTACAGTGGTGTTAAAATGCAAACTATTAACGGGGAGAAAACAATACATGGCGCTATGGTTTCTCTCTGTGGCGACACCCTGGCACAGCATGAACTCGCAGGGTTCAAAGAGGGAGTGGGCTTTGCTTACAGTAAGTGCAGACACTGAGAGTGTTCTTTTGAGGACATGCAGTCACAATTCAACGAGGATGCATATATTAAAAGAACATTGGAGAATCATGTCAGACAGTGTGATGAAATAGAAAAGGCTAGCACAGACTTGCTTCGCAACAGCCTTAGAACAACATATGGGATCAATCGAAGGAGCAAGTTAGTTGACTTCCCATCCTTTGATATTATTCGGCAAACCCCGCAAGACATTATGCATGTCATTCTAGAGGGTATAGCTCCTTTGGAAATTAAATGCGTTTTGAATAATCTTGTTCAGTCAGGAGAGTTAAATCTGGACTCTGTGAATTCAGCTATTCTTGGTTTCCCTTATTCGCAGCTAGATGTTAGAGATCGACCATCCCCAATTTCTCTGAGTACACTTGTGTCAACTGATGGTAAACTAAGGCAGTCATCAGGGCAAATGCTTGTCCTGTTGAGGATATTGCCATTTGTTTTGGAACATTTGAAAGTCAATGCATATGTGCAGTTGGTAATGGACTTAATAGAGATTGTTCAAATAGTGTTTGCACCTGTTCTTACCATTGCAACTGTGTCAAGGTTAAAGTTACTGATTGAAAGTCATTTGAAGCATTGGAAGGAGCTTTTTCCAGACCACAATGTTACACCTAAGCAGCATTCCATGATACATTTGCCATCACAGATAGAATCATTGGGTCCCATGGTCAGACATGTGTATGCGGTTCGAGTCTAAGCATTGTTTATTTAAGCAATGGGCCTCCAAGCTCAATTTTAAAAATGTATGCAAGTCTTTGATTAATCAGAACCAAATATATGAAAGCTGCCAAAATGTTGACCCTTCCAAGCACCCCATTTTTTCAAATGAAAAGGAGATAGGTCCTGTATCTGAGGTTAGAGATCTACAATATTTACATGGAAAATTGAGGGACTTCCTAAGTTTCAGTGAAATTAACCACGCTGTATCAGTGAAATGGCTTGTGATAAATTGTAATAAATACATTACTGAGAAGTCCTTGATCCTTGCCAATGTACTAAATGGTAATACACCAGAATTTGGACTTGTCAAAAGCATATTTCTTGTTGATTCTAAGCTTTATTGTTTGGAATATCAGCCTTTTCAGTCTGTATGCTTTGATAGAAATGTTATGGCTTATCAAGTTGAGGTCCCACACCTTGCACAGGCCACTGAGTTAGTGGATGCCGAAAAGCTGGTTGATTTGACCTCTTATTACACAATCAGCAGAAAGGGCCAAACCTATGTACAAGTGAAATACTATCTTGGGGATGTAATGGAATTGCACAACAGTTCAAATGACTCATAGTGTGTTTCTTTGATATGATGATGTTGAAGCATTTACAGCAAACTTAGCAGGTTTAAATGTAGGACTAAGGTCCTGACTTAGGATATGTTATTAGCAGATACAAATGTTAGCTGTTTGGATTCCAGATGTGTTTTGCATTATAGTTTGCAGTGTGCCTAAATCATTGTGACCTGCCCCACCAGGGAAGGGGGGGGGGGCTGCGATAATAAAAGGGGGTTAGGATACTTAACGCTAACCTGGGTTCCCCAATACGAGCCCTTAGGACAAGTCACGCAGATAAGAATAAAAGGATGGACAGGGACGCGGCCTCAAGTTCAAATGTTTACAAACGTTTATTATATAAATAATCAAGTAAAAGTTCAGTAATATAAAATGCAGATTATACAATTTATTCAACTTTCCCAGTCGACACACCTAAGTTCCACAATTGAAGGCTGGCTCTGACAAGGAGAGAATAATTACAATATCACAAATAAAGTGATAGTTAAATAGTTAAAAAGAGATTCTTCTGGCCAACTGCTGAGGATTTCCCCGAAACCACAATATCACCACGTGTAGCTGTATTCAATCAACACTCACTGCAAATCACTCATATCTGCATGCAAAAAGTGCCCAGCAAACCACATGCTCCACTCCACAGTATGGCCAGGATCGTCACTGAAGAAGTATAAGCAAAATGACAGTATTAGACCTTGTGGGACAGGGTGGGTCGTTACAAGGAGGGTGCTGTAGCTTTAAAGATTTAAATTACTAGTTTGTACACAGTACAACAAACTAGTCAATAAGTAAAACATAGAAGGTAGGCAAAACGGTAGCAAACTAATCCTCTGATGCAAACACATTCACTCAATCATCACCTCACTGGACACCTCCGCAACGGTGATTCTCTACAGTCTCTGCTGGGGCCGTCAAGAAGCCTCGTATAGGGGGAATACACTCCTATCAGCCAGACAACGATAACTGGACCAAGAACACTCGTAATAGTCACAGCTGATTTGGGTGAGGAGTGAGTGGGCATTTAAAGTGTGGCGGGAGGTGCTTTTAATATGTTAAGAGATGAAAAAGGATAGGATGCTTGCAATAAGATATTCTGACTTTGAAAAAGCAGTTTTCTACTTATCAGTGTTGATCTAATACCTATTTCTCAATTTAAACATGAATTTACTCAGAATCAGTATTAAAATCTCAAGAACAAATAATAAAACCTTATTAAGATAATTAAGTAAAAAACACTTAAAGGGGACCTATCATGCAAAATGCACCTTTGTACGTCTTTTATACATGAATATGTGTCCCCGGTGTTCCAGGGAACTCACCAAGTGTCAGAAAACACAACCCTCTCTATTTTCCTCCTTCGCCAAATCTCTAAAAAAGGGGCTACAACGGATCTGAAAAAAACGGATCCAGATCTCAATACTTTTCTACGTCACAGAGAAGTCCTCGGCTTATTGGTCAACTCTCCACCTATCAGGGGAATGAGCCACGGCCACGTGCATTGCCAAACCTCTCATTCGCATATAGGCTATCGGCAGGCTAAATCAACCCACATCTGTGTTTTTGCCTGCTCTTGCCAGGATGTCTAAGCCAGTTAAACGTTGTGCTGTTGTTGGCTGCAAGACTCGGGACAGGGGACTGCATGCGATGCCATCAGTGGAAAAAGAAATGAATCTGTGGCTAGACTTCATTTACAAGGGACATGTGCCAGAAGACCACGGCAGATTTCTGTTTGTGTGTTCCAAACATTTTACGACGGACATGTTTATGAACTTGTCTCAAGTCCAACACGGATATGCCTCCAAAGTAATGCTAAACCCGGGATCAATACCAACCATCCGGGACCAGGCCAGTGAGGACACATCCAATTTTGAAGCTGTAAGTTTTTATTTAGCGGTGTTTTTCCTGATAAAGCTATCTCTAGCTTGTAGCATGTAGCTTCGTCGTATCAATGTCGCCTCAAACCCAAATAGTAATCGGTTAGGTGTTTATATATTTTTGTAGCATTTTATTTTGTACGCTCCGCAGTCTTTGCTTTGTCTTTTATTTGAATTATCAGGCATTTGCTAACATGTTCAGACATACTGCCGTAATGGCGATCTGTGTGTGTGCAGGCTGTAAAGCCACGCCCTAGGCGATAACACAAGTATTTATTCTCCTATTTATTAGTATTTTGTATCCTCTAAAATCATATTGAGTAAGTTATAATAACAAACGTAATCTTCTGTAGGCAAGTGCCGTTTTTTCCAGCGTTATATGTAAAAGCTTTTGTGATTGTAGTCTGTAAGAACGATCAGATATCATCGATCTGTAAGCTAAGCTACGCTACGCTAATGAGACATGCCGATTTTCCCAGCGTTATATGTAAAAGCTTTTGTGTGTTTACTTGTTTGCGCACATGAATATAAATGGGGTTGTGTTAGGATACAACACTGTGTATGTATGCGAGGGGGGACACACACCACGAGTAAAACTGAGCTAAAGCCCTGTTGGTCTGTTGTTGTTGACAAGGCCTTACCTCTAGCAACAGGCTAATTAGTGGCTAGCACTCATTACAGTCAGTCTACTGAGCTCAGCCCCTCTCCAACACATCACCTGTATTGAGTCAGAAACACAGCATGCACGTTACGGTTCAAAACTAACTCGGATTGGAAAAGGCTAAGCAAAGAGCTTTGCTAAATAGAGAGTTTTAGCCCCATCTTTTGGGATTTCAGACTATATTTATCCAAATAGTATTTTCTCATCCTGAATACTAAGTTGAGATGATTTTGTTCTAACTATGTGTTCTTCTTTACAGGCCAGCACCTCACATACTTACTAATTAGTGACAATTTGTACATCCTTTGCTATTATTTACATTTTTTTTTATCATGGCGGAAATGAAAGACTGTACCTGGCAGCCCTGCACTACAATGAAAACGCTGAGCGTGCACACGCCACTACATCCACTGGAAACCCTCTGTATAAACTGCAGTTCCCAAAGGCCAGGAAGGGAGAATGCAGAGCAAAACCAGTAAAGACTGACTCCACATTCCGTAAGTGTTTAAAATATTTATTATACAACTATTTACAAATATAAAATAAAAAAATTAGAAAGAAGTTTCAGTTTTTTACATGCATATACTAATCTAAACCACATTTTTTGTTGTGCTTTTTTTACCATTGCACAGCCCAACGTGGCCAACTTGATGGACCTCATCTTCGACCAAGTCTTTGTGGACCCTGCACCATTATGAGCGACCTGACAGGGAGGAGGTCATCGCCGGGTATGCTACACGGTTCAATTTGGCTGCTGTCTGAACCCAACATCGACATTTCACGGATCAGGAAACTCCCTGCGTATCCTGAGGACAACGCAGGCCGGAATCACCACTCTGATCCTGCGTCCAAGGAAGCCCCAGCACCAGCTCACAAAGCTTCTGTAAAAATATTTAGTGTCATTTATACAAAATACAAGTAGGCTACATTTAGTTTTTTTTTGTATGGGTTTTTTTAACCGTTGATTTTGACAATAAAGTTCGAGTTGATATCAAAATGTGTCGTGATTATTCATGTTTGGATGGGTAAAGAATATTCTGATTTCAAAAGCATAAGGTTGTGGACCTTTTTGTCGTACACATGGGTGTGTTATGCCATTGCTGTGTAGTATATAAGTAGTGTTACCAATGCCATGTCCATCTCATTAGTATGCAGAAAAAGTGACAGGTCGCCCCGCCCCTTTTTGGCCGGAAGTCCCGCCTTTTTTGACCGGAAGTCCAGCCTTTTTATTTTTATTTTGTAAACCGGAAGTCCCGCCTCATTATACCGGAAGTCCCGCCTCGTTCGACCGGATGTCCCGCCCCCACTTCCGGCGGATGTCCCGCCCCCGCTTCCGGTTTACAAAATTAAATTAAAATTAAATTAAAATTAAAAACAATGAGAAAAATGTAATGCCGTTGTTTTCAATCAATTAATATACATAGGATATATGTCCCGCCTCCTAACCACTTCCTGTGTGGTTAATCCTGTATATAGTATTGAATGTAACTTACAAATACTTGCAGATAACATGAAATTAATCAAAAGTAAAGCATCTAAAAACATATATTTA
>CALSCA010041799.1:18320-34629 GCA_943590835.1 Pagetodes antarcticus | reverse complement strand
GTCTGCACAACCTTCGGCAACCCAAAGGTGGTAAAAAACTTGGTCAGCGCTTTAATGATGGCGGGTGCAGTGATTTTACGCAAAGGGATGGCCTCAGGGAAACGTGTCGATACACACATCACAGTCAACAGAAACTGGTTACCTGCCTTGGTCTTCGGCAACGGTCCGACGCAGTCAGCAATGATATGGTCAAAAGGCTCACCAATAGCCGGAACAGGACACAACGGCGCTGGAGGAACTACTTGATTTGGTTTACCCACCACCTGACATGTGCTGCAAGTTCTACAGAAACACACTACGTCATCTTTCAATCCTGGCCAAAAAAAATGTTGAAGGATCCGGTCATAAGTCTTAGTCACACCTAAGTGGCCAGACCACAGGTGCTCATGGGCTAACACCAAAACCTGCTGCCGACAACTCACAGGAACCACTACTTGATAAACGCTGTTCCAATCACCACCTGAACCAACATCTGCATCACTTGATTGGTCAGCCCACCGGCGCATCAGCACCCCGTCATCCACAAAAAACAACTGTTTCTTATTGCATTCGTTAGGGTTCTCAGCAGCGTTAAAACACTTGATCAAGGTAGGATCATCCCTTTGTGCCGTGATGAGCGCCTCACGGGTCAAAGGCATAGCCACCTCTGGAGCAATAGCGCCAGGTTCTATTTCACCATCACACACCGTTGGAGGGCCCTCCACTAATCCATCAACAGAGGTCAACCTGTCGTTAGATAGGGCAGAGACAAGCCAAGAATCAGACAAATCCACATCCTGAGCCTGCTTACGGGCCTGAGCTCTGGTCAAAACACTAACGGCAAATACCTCCGGATGAGTCAGAGCTAGATTATCATCTACAGCACCAGGAACTGGAATGTCAACAACCTCTGGAGTAGGGTACACTTTACCTCCTGCTATATCGTTTCCCATTATGAAATCCACACCGTCTATTGGAAACCTGGGGAGTACGGCAACCGTGAAGAAACCAGTAGCCAGTTTGGACTGGACATGGACATTGTGGAGAGGTGCAGGCACAAAACCCATTTCAATACCTCTTACATCACAGGCGGACTCATTACTCAAGGGCAGGGCACTCGCAAGAATGAACGACTGAGCCGCCACTGTCTCGTAACATAGTAACCTGTCGCTGATCCTCCACCTTCCCTGACAGAGAGACAAAAGCAGTAGAGATGAATGGCTTAAAACACTCATCAGGGCCCATTTTAACAGTGACCTGCCTACTAGGACACACTGTTTTAATCAAGCCCACCCCTTTTGGGTGCTTGCCACCTGCTGCCCGCTCTCGCTTCCAAGCTGCACCATCTGCTATCATGTGACCTGGGTCAAGACAAAAATAACACGCTCTGTCTATCCTGGGACCTAACAATGGAACACTGGCACAGGGAACATAATTATCAGGAGCTCTCCGATAAGTGTCCCGCTGAAAAAAAACGCTCCTGTGTATCAGCGCAAACTCGTCTGCCAGAGTGGCAGCCTGCTGAAGAGTAGTCACTTTCTGCTCATTCAGGTAGACTACCGTACGCTCCGGTACACATTTTTTTAACTCCTCTAACAGCATCAGCTCACATACTGAAGCGATGTCATCCGCTTTACATGCTCTACACCACCTGTCAAAGAGAACTTTCTTCTCCCTCGCGAAGTCCACGTATGTTTGGCCAGCAGCTTTCTTCATGCCGCGAAAACGCTGCCTGTAGGCCTCAGGCACAAGCTCATATGCCCTGAGAATAGCACCTTTCACCTTGTCATACTCCAAACTATCCTCGACAGAAAGAGAAGAGCAAGCCGCTTGAGCCTTGCCGACTAGCTTGCACTGTAATAGAATAGCCCACACGTCTTCTGGCCAGTGCAGGGCAGCAGCAATGCGCTCAAATGCACCAAAATAGACTTCCACCTCTGATTCCCGAAACACAGGGACCAAAGAAATATGCCTGCTCACATCAAAGGAGGCCGCAGGACCAGAAGGTGTAACTGCAGAATCACCCACCACATCTGCTTGGAGCTCTAGCTGACGCATCCGGACAGCAGTGTCTGCCTCCAACTTCCTGATCTCCAGCTTCCTGATCTCCAGCTCCCTCCTGAGCTGAAACTCTCGCTCACGCTCCTCCCTCTCACACTGGAGACGAGCCATACGTACTTTTACTCTGGCATCTACTTTAGACCCCGTAGGTGAGGATCCTGCCGAAAACGAGTCAAACTGAGGTGTGGTGAAAATGTTTGCCCGTTTCGTAGCACTCTGCACCACCGTGCCAGGAGATTCCACTAAAACAGGCCGCCTCAAAACCCCCTGTTCAACTAGTCCAGTTATCAAAGTAGCCTTGAGTTCACTTTTTACCAGAGCCGAGGAGACAGAAACATGATAATGGTCAGCAACTAACCGCAAATCAACCTTCCTGCACCCGTCTAGCTGACCCACAGTAGGACTGGCCACAAACTGCTCCAACACAAAAGCCATCTTTAGCAACGGCTACTTGCAAATTTTATTATTTATTTATTTACAAACTTCCCCAGATCCTGCCTACCAAACTTTACCTAACTATCTTCTGGAGCGTGCCGGGCTCGAGGCGACTTTAAAGGCAAACATCAGCGGCTGAAACCCTGAATCGCCTGCCCCCAACAGGGAATAAATCCCCACCCAGGATTACCCCGAAAATAAAAAAGGCAAAATAAAAAATGAGTGCCCGAAGGAAGGACTGATTCAGTCCAGCTAGACACTCCCCTGTCTAAACTGAGGAAGCTGTTCAACAGTAAATAATTTCACAGCCAATTCTACACCTATATACACGACTGCTCACCACCAAACACAATATCAACACTAACCAACAACCAAATACTCACTCTTTGTCTCAAAGATTGGACGAGCACCCATGTTACGTTCCCTTGTGGAGCTAGGGGTACCAAGGGAAGTAGCGACACACCAGATAGCCGGACGAGAGAAAAAGGAATGCTGAAGGAGTTTAAGTGCGGTTTTAATCCGTCAACAAGTAAGGCGGCTCACCAGCCAAATTACAACACAAAGGTACAATAAACAACACACAACTATGCTGGGTTGTACACAGAGACATGCTGCACACATGCAGCCAGACGAGAAGGAGAGAAAGAAGGGGCCTCACTGCCGTCCTCCTCCGGTCCTATATGGAATCCTTGATTGTAAATTAGGAGCACCTGGGAAGAGGCTGCACCTGGGGACAATCAGAGGGAGAGAGAGGAAAACACACACACACACTACGGCACGTAACAGTCGCTGATTGGCTCGCCCAAGCCTGTATGCAGTCCCTTGTAGAACTCCTTGAGCTGAGTATGGGTAGCATCTTTCTCTATGGTTCTTCTGGCATAGAAGGGCTCCACCAAGTGCACACCCAGGCAGGCAAACACCACGAGGACCACCTTGAGGTAGGGAAGCTCCATCACTTCTCTGACGAGGCAGGCCAGGCGGTTGTTTATGTGAGGGTTCTGGCTCAGGAACTCTGTCAGATGGCCAAAGTGGTATATTAGGACTGCTGCTGCCCTGGAGAGACACCCAAACCTGCTGTCTTTGTAGGAAAGCAGCACACTGGATACCTGCCTTTGCTCAAGAAAGAGGAGGAATTCCCTGTAGCGGTTCCAGGGTTTGTGGGCATACTCAGGAGCCACCAACTTGAGGCACATGTCCAGTGCCTGTCCAGCCACACTGGCATTCTTGCTGTCTACATCCAGATCCACCATGAAACTCTGTAGCATTTGCTCCATCTTCATATCAGCCTCCACCAACCGCATCACTTTATTCATGGTACTGCTGAAGCCCAGTGTAGTGTGGTTGCCACAAAAGATCTGCCCTGCTGGTGTACATCTCTGCCAACAGCTTTGAAAACCCTTTGTTGTGCTCTGTGCTGTCAGTCATATGTGCATCTACAAGTTTATACACATCCTCCACACTGACTCCTCTGACCGACGCCAGTATTTCGAACCCCATATCCACTTGCATTGCTATGTCCTCAGTGGTCTCTCGATGGATTGGTAGGATAGGCAGAGGAAATGGGCTGTCTTGACCAGTGGTTGCGTTTGACTTTTTCGTTGTCCGTCATGTTGACGGACAGGATCGTAACATTTCCGTCATAATCCATTATTATCTGTCATTTTATTTTTCATGTTTTAATGATGAGATGAGACCTATTTAATATTTATGTTTGGGTACTGAGCAGCAAATGTTCATTCATTCATGTTTTAATGATTCATACAGAACTTTTAAGGGCATGGAGAAACAAAAAGATGAACAGAGACACCGACCGTGTGGTCACTTTTCATGTTAACACGAACATGAATGATTTATTTTTTCCTGCACTGACAGCACAGCAGAGGGGGGCAGAGGCCTCTAAAAACACACGACCATTGTGCCTAAACAGGCAAATATGAACAATGCCATCGTTTTAAATGAGACAATTACAATCAGAATATGAGCAAAACATGTACAAGAACAACTCAATTGACCTGCTGTAGTCTTGCCTGAACGCTGATTTCTGCATCGTCGTGCACCCTCGGACAAATCCGTTACTCATCTTAGCTTTTCTACAGATGTCGCAGAACATTTTGCCATCTTCCCTCCTCAAGGCAAGGCAAGTCAAGGCAAGTTTATTTATATAGCACTTTTCAACGCAAGGCAATTCAAAGTGCTTTACAAAAAATGAAAGACATTATGCATTAAAAAAGAAAAGCTAATAAAATAAACATTAAAAGGAAAAATACATGGATAAAAGTTACAGTGCAGTCTAAAATATGAATAGTTCAATTAAACATTAAAAGAAAAAGTACATGGATAAAAGTTACAGTGCAGTTTAAGATATGAATAGTTCAATTAAAAGCAGCGACAAAAAGAAAAGTCTTCAGCCTGGATTTAAAAGTAGTAAGAGTTGCAGCGGACCTGCAGGTTTCTGGGAGTTTGTTCCAGATATTTGGAGCATAATAACTGAATGCTGCTTTACCATGTTTAGTTCTGACTCTGGGGACAGAAAGCTGACCAGTCCCTGAAGACCTGAGAGATCTGGATGGTTCATAATTTAGCAGGAGGTCAGTAATGTATTTTGGGCCTAAACCATTCATTGCTTTATAAACCAGCAGCAATATTTTTGAAATATATTCTTTGATACACAGGAAGCCAGTGTAAAGACTTCAGAACTGGAGTGATGTGATCCACTTTCTTAGTGTTAGTGAGGACTCGAGCAGCGGCGTTCTGAATCAGCTGCAGCTTTCTAATAGATTTTTTAGTGAGACCTGTGAAGACACCATTGCAGTAGTTGAGTCTACTGAAGATAAAGGCATGGACAAGTTTTTCCAAATCCTGCTGTGACATTAGTCTTTTAATCCTAGATATATTCTTTAGGTGATAGTAGGCTGATTTAGTAACTGTTTTAATGTGACTGTTGAAACTCAGGTCAGAGTCCATGACTACACCTAGATTTCTGGCTTTATCTGTTGGTTTGAACATTGCAGACTGAAGCTCAGCGCTAACTTTTAAACGTTCTGCCTTGGCTCCAAAGACCATTACCTCAGTTTTATCTTTGTTTAATTGGAGAAAGTTCTGACACATTCAGTCATTGATTTGTTCAATGCACTTACTCAGTGTTTGAATTGGAGCATAGTCTCCTGGTGAAATTGTTACGTACATGTGTGTGTCATCTGCATAGCTATGGTAACTTATTTTGTTGTTCTTCATTATCTGAGCCAGTGGTAGCATGTAGATGTTAAAGGGAAGAGGCCCCAAGATGGAGCCTTGAGGAACCCCACATGTCATATTTGTCAACTCAGATGTGTATTTACCTATAGAAACAAAGTTGTTTCAAACCAATTTAGAACTGTTTCCGAAAGTCCCACCCAGTTTTCCAGTCGGTCTAGTAATATGCTGTGGTCAACAGTGTCAAACGCAGCACTGAGATCTAATAATACTAACACTGAACCCACTTAAACTCTTGCTCCCACTGAACCCAGTACTCCCGCTTGAACTCATTGCCACTTGCTTGCCCCTCTGTCGCTGGCTGAACGTTGTCAGTTTTAGTTTTACTGGCTTGTCCTTCATCCTCCACCGCATCAATCCCTCTTTTCACCTCGTTTATCCACACCATCACAATTACTGGGCTTAATAAAAAAACTTCGGCCGATCAGCTGCCGTGACATTTTGCGATTGCTAAAGCCGGTTAAACAACGAGGTAATCAACGAGGTCAAAAACAAGACTAGACAATTGCTACTTAATATACACACACTCACCACCAACTGGACAGGGGTGTGAATGACTAAATAATAGTTACAGACTACAGTAGAGTACAGTAGATCGGCCGAAGTCTACCTGGCCACTAAGGATGTAATATAATGTGGGCCGCTGGTGGACAATTTGGCGCTGTTCCGAGTTGTGTTCTAATCTGTCAAAATGACGGACTGCTTCCAGATTTTTCCGTCATTGTTAGAAAAAATCCGTCATTGACGGAAAATATTCGGTTAACGCGACCTCTGGTCTTGACCCACATGCAGCCCTTGTACCATGAACTGGCCTACACCTTTCTTTGTGGTGCTGTCTGATGCATGTGTGATCATTTTACCCTTCTCCTTCTCCTCCTCAAGCTTTTCCACAACTAGACACAGACTTTGGGCCTCAATTTGAGGCAGAGCAGCCCTTATGATTCTAGTACTTGGCACTGCATCCTTGTCAAAGATCTCATCACATTCCCCAGCACTTGTCCAGCTTCGTCCAAACATAGTGTTGCCTACTTCAATCACAGCTGAGCTCGCCACACTGATAGAAAGTCCCTTTCCTGAGAGATTGGCTATAGTTGTATAGAACTCATCCCGGACTTTTCTCTCGGACATCGTATGTGTTGAAACTCTTGTGGTAATACATCTTCATCCATGTCTAGTTCAGCAACATCTGTGATGATTTTTTTCCTTCCTTTGGGTTCTGCTCGCACCTCACTCTCTTCACCCTCCTTTTGAAGCTGTGTGTCAGACATCTGTCTCAGTCGCTTTGGGGGTGTGCCCTCTTTCTCTTCATCGCTGCTGCAGCTGGATATCTCACCAGTTTCAAACAAGATATCTGTGATATGGTCCAGAGTTTGATATGAGAACTGCTGGTCTCTCTTCCTCTGGTACTCTTCGCTCCTCTCCCTCAACCTTTGGGTTTGCATCATGCTATGGTACCAGACAGAGTCCACACCTTTGGAACAGAACATCCTTCGCTCTGTCTTCTGGTCTTCATAGTATTTGTGCTCCATCTCACTCATGCTTACACACCACTCTTTCTCCAGTGATTGCCGCCGTATAGGGTCATGGGCAAATACATCAAAGAGCTCAGACTTTGTATGAAATAACTCTTTGTATTGTTGGACAGCCAGTGAGTCTTCTTTCCCTGTCTGTCCATACCTCTTTCTGCCCTCACTGAACTGTTTCCAGATCCTTTCTACCTTCCTCTGGATGGTGCTCAAGGAAACACAAAACACAGTGTCGTGGTAGTACTTGGCGTAGACCTGTTTTGCCACTTCCCGTGCTGCCATGGTTGTAGTCACTCTCCCATTGCCCATCTCCAGGTGGTACCGTATCATGCTTATGACACTCGGCAGTGTGGGGAGTTTTGTGGGTGGTTGGAAGTTCTTGGAGGGAAGAAAGTCGGTATCTGCATTATAAATGTTTCCGGTAGATCTAGTTTTGGACATGTGTCTGTGCTCTGCCATGCTTGCTGATGTATGTCATCAGACTGATGTGACTTCTCTGAAAAAGATTAATATTCTAAATTAGATTAAGTTACAAGCACTAGGTCTAGGAGAGTGCTAATTACTTCAGTGCGGGTCTACTAATTTAGCTTAATGTAACAGTTAGCTAAGTAATTACTGTATAATATAGTTAGCTGACTAATTTGAGCAAAAACATGTGAAATCAACTGTTGCATTAAGCTAGCTAGATAGTTTGAGCTACGTTCTTAACAGCCAGAAAGCTAAAAGTATGACTAATATTTGATGGAACCTGACACAAACCAAGCTAAATTATCATATAATATCATATAATAATATAATTATAAAATAATATAATAATTTTGTTAAAAAGGAAAAAACATACCTGCGACAACTCTGTTTAACTGCTTGTCAGATGGTGTGTTGAATATGATCGTCTGCTTGGGGATTTCAATGGTTTGCTTGCAGTCAACCAGGAGCCACAATGCATTGTGTAAATGTACTTTGTTACATTAGAACTTTGCAACATCTGACAGGTGAACCAAAGTGTTCTCTTAAGATTTTATTTTTAATGATAAAAGGGGGGGAAAAACATGTCCGATTTAGTTTTTGGGGTGGGGGGGTTTATTTCATGATAGGTACCAACTCCCAATACAAAATATCTCCCAAATGACCCAATGCACCATCCCTGAAGTGGGCGTAATCATTTTCCAATTTTTTATTTTAGGCCATTTATCCCCCCCCTAGGAAATTCAATAGTAAGTAGATTTATCAGGTGATTTAACTATTGAGTATAGTTTCAGAGAGGATAAAGTAAAATAATCTCAGCTAATTTCCTATTTAAGACCTCAGCCAATGCTTCACTCCATGTACCTAATGTGTGAGTGTGAGCCCACAAATCAAATCCACACCTACTTCCCCCTACAGCAGGGGTGGGGAACCTCCGGCCCCCGGGCCATATACGGCCCGCGAGACCATTTGGTACGGCCCTCTAGGTCATTTATAAATGCACGCAAAAAAGAAAAAAATGAAAGAAATCTAGACCGCAAAAAAATTAAACAAGCGAGTGCCTGTTTTTCCTGGCCAAGGTCAGGGTCCTAACGTGTCATCACGTGGTATATGTCTCGTCTGACAGGGGTGTAGTGCTGACGGAGAGCACCAGAACACCGCTCCGGCACTTCCAAAAATTGCAGTAGCCTACCCCAGAGCCATTTAATAGAAGAGTTACGACATCTCCGTTCACTCCAATGGACCACTTTTTTACAGCAATGGCGGATCGTGGAGCCTCTCAATCGTTCCCCGGAAGTTAGCGCCAAGGCTGGCAGAGCTGTGGAGTTGCAGCATAATACACCGTTCGTGACGGACTTTTAAAGGTAAGAAGAAGTTTAAAGATGTATATTGCGGATATTATCAGTACATCTGATTCAAATTAACATGTGTATTAAAGGATGTCAGTGGATTATCCCTAAATTAGTAGATTTAGGGAACGTTTACAGATAACAGATTAAGCTAGCATACCGAAGCAAGTTAGCAACACACGTTGAACAGCCTTTTAATTGTAAATTCCGTTCTCTTAATGTCATTTCGTCCAACATGTTGAATTAGAGAAGAGGGGCTTCTGAACGGGATTGTATGCGGGGGTGGAGGGAGTTAAATATTAGATAAATATAACTTTGGTGCGTGTAAGAGTGAGTGTTTTTAGCAGAGCCATATTGTGTCCTTGTGATTCTGTTGATTATTACCTGTCTGTATAATGTTGCAGCCCAGCTGATTCTGGATTGATGGCAAAGGGAGAGGGACTTAAGTGAGAGTGAAAACACAAGGTACGTTTAATACTACTGTTTTATATAAGTAAACACGTTATCTCCCCAAGGCAATAGGTGTGCTATATAGGTGTGTATAACCCTTTCTCCTGTCTGTTGCTCCCTCTCTCAGCACAAGAACCAGAGGGGGGTTCAATGGAGCCTGAATACCTGCACTGAGACCCTCACCCTGCACCCTGAGTCTCAACTCTCTGTTTTTTTGTATTAAACAAAACATTAAGCTTTCCCAATGGTGTGGTTTTCGTTTTGTGAAAAAGTGCAAATGCAGTGTTTGTATATAAATCACATATTTTGTTGCTGTTGGTCGTGAAATTGCTCCTGCTGACTTGAGCCAGCCATTTTTTCCTCCGCTCTGTGTCAGTGGGGAAGCCGTACATTCGTACTCCTTTCTCTGAGCGATTTGAGCATCCCCAGGCAGCACAGCAAACCATGGTGGCGACTAGGAGGCAGCACAGCAAACCAGGACAACACGGAGGAAAAGGCACCGACAAACTGCATGATATGCTCTTCTATGTTTATTGAATTCCATGTATTTGCAATGGATGTTCCTAAAGCAACACATTTAACATCATCATCATCATCATCATCATATCCTGTCGGTCTCCTGTCCTTTCTGAAAGCCATAAAGACGACATTAGTCATTTAGATAACTTGTGTCCTCAGTTACCAGGGGATTACTGAAACTACCATGAATTTAAGAAAATGGTAGACATTAATCCAATCTGAATTTTAAAGCATTACTTTAGATCCCCTCCCTCTAAATGTATCAATAAACATTAGAAAGTGATCCTCCTGACTACCATACAAGTTTAAGAAGATAATATTGGTTTGAAAGAATTCAAAGCTATACATAAACAGCAACAGGCTCTTTAACCAATGCACTGTTAGCGTAACATGTAACCTAGTTGTTCACACTAATCCTAATATTATCACTTAATATTAGCAAATTCGATTTTATTTTTGAAAACATATTGATGTAAATACATACACATATCGATTTGTTGTATAAATATTGCAAATCAAAACCTTTATTCACTAATAATTACCAAAAATCGTAGTTCTATCTCCTGTTATCAATGCATTCACATTGCCCGCCATGAACTTCCGGGGAACGATCCCTCGTCTACATGAACCACGTGACGATAACCGTTTTTGGACTTCCGGTGTCGTAACTCTTCTATTAAATAGCTCTGGCCTACCCATAAGGAGCCGTACACATGCCGCAGTTGTTGCGTGGCTGTGTCTTTAGTTGTAAGCCCAGTGGCGATCTGTTCATGACTGTCATACTGATCATACAGTCAATAACTTTGTTGTTATTAGCATCTGGTTAGCTAGCTATGCTAACGAATATAAGAAGCTTTTTCTCCAACCAGTGAGGTAAAGGCACATCTTTATATGATCATTATTATAAAAAAATAAGATAATAAAGTAAACAGGTATAAAATACTATATAACAGTAAAAAAAAGTTGTTATTAATAAACAAGAATACAGTTTGAAAGGGGAGTGATTTGTAAAATGTCCATAAAGAAAAAGTAAATCTGTTTACAGTTCTGTTTCATATGGGTGTTGAGAGATGTGTCCATAGAGCTCCTAATTTTGCTCTCAAAGTGCACCAGATTGATGCTTTTAACTTCAACATTTAAAAAAAAATCTTCCCGGGGGAGCATGCCCCCCGACCCCCCTAGAGGAGGTTAGGTCCCCCCCCACTTAAATCATGTCCACATGGATAGGAAATTAAATACATTTGCACATATCTTTCTGTTTTGGTGTTCATGCCACAACCGTGCACGTGCATGCATCATCATGGTAAGATATCTGGATTAAGAGGTTGCTTTTTCTTTGCACAGCATGAAAGAAAGGCCAAATGAAAGGGCTGTGATTTTAGTTTTTTTAAGCAGAGGTCAATAATTTGTATGGCCCTCGGAGGATGTTGAAAAAATTTAAATGGCCCTTGAGAGGAAAAAGGTTCCCCACCCCTGCCCTACAGCATCACCATGCACCAACACACCACACACATAAACATACACAGACCACACACATTACCTTCGGTAAACGGTGAGATGTTAGCTGAGTTCTGTCCCCGAACAAAATGACACCTGCTGTGTAGTGATTTATACATTTAGTTCACAACGCCGAATTTGTCGGCAGCAACATGAAACACGCCTTCAATTATCTGGCAAAAAAGATCATAACAATTTGCCAATTAACGCATATTCCCAGTTATACTGAACTTTCATTTCCTGCAACTTTGAGAATCTTGTGACTGACAAAAGTATCTAGACATTTTTTGCATAAATCGTTAAATGCTCGATAAAGAAAATGAAACTTCAGACACTTGAAACATGTAGTCACGTACCTCCCCTGTCAACCACTGGTGGTCGAAGTGAGCATAGCTCACAGTGGCGGATAAGTAAGATGCGTCCTTTCATCTGTGAGGGGAGCACTGCCACGACCACCTCGGTGTCCTTTTTTTTCCACAGCTAGGTCAACTGCAAGTCAGGATTGAGGGGAAATAGATGCAGTCTGTTTAATATGGACAGTTGAGGAATCTTTTAACCCTCCGGTATCACTCTGGACATTTTTGTCCCGAATGACTAATTAGGGTAGTGCATTTGAATGATACCAGAGGGTTAACAATCTTGAATTTTTGGGTGGAGGCCTTGTTTTTGTATATGCAGCATCAAAGCTACATACACAGAATATAATTAAACTGTCCATGTTTATGCATTTAACCTCAGTCCCTTTTAGAGTTTTCACTAAATGACATTAAACAGGCTGTTCAGGAACAGAAATTGTAATTGCAGTTTCAAGTCTGATTTAGAAATCTAGTTTCTGTTATAAGTTTGTATGCTGTATTTACATTTACATTTTTCATCTTCATATTCTCCCCCTACAACATGCACCTAATCATCTTGGGTTATAATTAGGGCTGTCAAACGATTAACATTTTTAATCAGATTAATCACAGCTTAAAAATTAATTAATCATGATTAATCACCAACTATGTCCAAAATATTCCATTTCTTTATGTATATTGTTGTGGGAATGGAAAGATAAATGAAAGAAGGCGGATATATCCGTGTAACATACAGTAGCCTATGTATGTTTATTATAACATTTTTCTGTGTGTCAAAATGAAAGTCGGCCCACACACCTATCAATCATCAAACCGTGGGGTCTTATTTCATTACGTGTTGATTTCAATCAACACAGGGGGGGGGGGGTGATCTAACCGCCTTCTGGAAAAGCTTCACATGTACGTCGGTTCCAAATGCGCTTTGTGACACAAGTGACGGTAAGCATTTCAGATTGTTGCCTCGCATGCGTACCTGCGTACCAGTTATGTGCAACTACTACAGCAAAAGTATTCTCCGTCGGGACTTCCTGCAACAACACCACGCCGTTATCTTGATTCTGATTGGCCAGAAGACATTATCAAAGATGTTCTATTGAGAAGACGATCACTACGTGACAAAAGTTTTCAAAACCGTTTCTCGTCTTCGGTATTTCCAGACAAGTGGCTACTGAAATCAATCTTACTAACTGCTGTCTGTTGTGAGTTGTCAGACTTTATTTTGCTTACTTTAACATCATTGTTCATGGTGGGGCTAAGCCATTTTTTGGTATGGCTGTAGCCTACCCCAGCCATACCCTGGCGCTGCCACTGGTGGCACGTATGGGGCGGGCCATTCTGCACATGCGTTAAATGCGTTAAATATTTTAACGCAATTAATTCAAAAAATTAATTACCGCCGTTAACGCGATAATTTTGACAGCATTAGTTATAATACTTCATGTCCTTTTTCCTTCACCTCACTCTTTACTAATTTAATCCATGCTTTACTTTCTGACAATATTTACTTATTCCATTGTTACAATTAAAATGCTGGAGAACAATTTACACACTTTGAACATAGTAAGTCTTAGAGAAACTCACATTTCCCTGTGCATCTTTTTCCTGTTGGTCCACTTTTCTTTTCTTCACCTTTGTGGCAGGTGGGCTCTTGGGGTTGGGTAGTGTTTTTGGTGGATTGAAATACTTGGACTTGGTGTGACCAGCAGAACTTTCCCGCTTGTTCCACTGTTCCTCATGGTCATCATCTGGCCTGCTAGGATGTCCAAAGTTTTTGTCCAGAATATGCATTGGCAGATTGTGTTCTATATATCTTCCTTGTATTGACGCATACATTTTGGAGATGAACTCTGCTGGTCTCAGCTACTTTTTCTTTTTAAAGGATGGAGTGTTTGACCAACCCAAACCAGAGCTCAACATGGCAGTTGGTATCCCTGGTTTTATGACTTCCATCTTTTTTAGAGGTACCTTTTCTATGTCTCGACAGACCCCCAAGCAACAAACCACTCCACAATGGGAAGATCCCCATGTAGTTTGACAGTGCATCAATGACACCAGGACAGAGGTAGTGGTTTTTTACATGAACAGCATCGTCAGACAGAATGTCACAATCGGCTTGGTCCCGCCTGACTTGAAAAGCTTGTGTAAAAGGGGACTTTCCAATAATGCGCATTTTTTTCCATTTTGCTTTCCTCCTCTCCCATTACATGTCCACTTTCCTCCAGTTTCACGTCCCGAGTTTGAAAAATGCACTTGTCGAGATACATTTTGCTCTATTTCACCGAATGAGTGCACTCCTCTGCATCAAAAAGCGCACACATATGATAAAAGATGTCAAGGGCTTCCTGCATACTTGTGCAGTTCAGGATGTACGCAAAACAGAATGTTGCATATTCCTGTGTGCCTCTGTCTACAGTTTTTTTTCAAAATGCTTGTGACACAGCCTTCGTGAGATGAGCAGAGCACAGATGCAGCACAGTGAAGTTAGGAATCAGTTCAGTTTGTCCAGACACTATCTCAAATGCTCTGTCAAGGTACACTAACATATTTTCCCTGTTAAAATACAGAAGCACACTGTTTATCAGAGCCCAACTATAATCTGTCTCAACCTGTGCTATCTTTCTTTTTGTTGTGTAAGACAACTTTCTTTTAAATTCCATGAGCCAATGGAATGGCTGTTGGTGATGAGTTCTGTGACAGGCAAGGGAGGATAAAAAATGGAATGGAATAAAAAGAGGTATGTCCTATGCAGCAAGTGTAGTTATTTGACCCAGCACTGATTTTGAGTGATTAGGTCACATGACCTCGAAGGTATTGAGGCAATATGCACATTTTTCTATCAAAAATATTAATATAAAAATATTTAAAGTATTAAAATGCAATAAAAAGAGGTGTGTCCTATGCAGCAAGTGTAGTTATTTGACCCAGCACTGATTTTGACTCTTATGTCACACGACCAGTGTTGGGCAAGTTACTTTTAAAAAGTAACTAGTAGGGATGCTCCGATCGCCAATTTCGGGGCCTATCGCCGGAATCAGTATCGGCCGATACCGATCGCCGATTCGATCAAGTGGGCGGGGCCTAAACATCACTTTAAATCTTCCATTTAAAAGTGATGTTCAAAACTCAGTTAATGGGGCTCATTCACTGGAGCTTCCACAAACAACAATCAACTTAATTATTACATTCAAATGATGTACATTATTCAAGTTTACATTCACTTTGGATAATAACACGGGACAAATGAGCGGAAGCTCTCTCTTTTCCTCTCTGCCCCTCCTGACAGCCTGTCAGTATCTCATGCAGCTCACTGATCCAGTAATGAGTGACCCGACAGTGAAGAATAAATATATTTATAATAACTAGTTTAGCTTGTTCCAGAGGTAGATAAAATAGCTAAGTAGGTCTAACTCTTGTGTGTTTTTGCGCCGCTCACCAGTCCGTCACAGCGGGTGGAGCTGCAGGATTTCTGCTTCACACACACGTTGCATTCCGCTATTTTACTGTCTTTTTCGGACACCTTCAAATACTGCCAGACCGGTGAAGCCATTTTGGCGAGCTTGTTTTGCCGCACACAGAGAAAAGTGTCATGTATTCGGCTCTCGCGATCGGCATGTTTAGAGAGCACCGATCGATCGGTAGAGAGTGAGTATCGGCCGATCGATCGGAGCATCCTTAGTAACTAGTAATAGTTACTGCTCTCAACAAAAGTAACTAGTTACTACATTATAAAAGTAACTAGTAACAAGTTACTTTACTTTAAAAATAATAACACTAAAAATACAAGTTTTTGTGTTGTTCTGTGGCACAGTAAGAGAAAAGACAACTCCTTATCATTATGAAATGTAGTGGAACAATAAAACACAAAAGATATGTTTAGACATTTTGACAGGTGTAGTGCCGAGAGATAGGGAGTTGGAGGCGGTGCAATGAAGGTATGAAGCTGGCTTTATACCTTCTCGCAGCCCGGGAAGACAAGAGAAAGAAGCCAGGAGGGCACACAATATATATAGTTAACCACATATACAGTATGTCCGTGCGGAAACAATACCCCCAACCTGTAGTTCCATGTGTGAATTATGTGTCAGTGTGTTAATAAGTGATCACTACACAAGCCCCCCCCAGAATTCAACCATGGACACAATCCTCGCGTCCGGGAGGAAGCACCACAGGGGCCGAGGAGGGTGGGGCCACAGGCGAGGGCCGGGCCACGGAACGGACCGTCGGAAGGGGGCCGCAGGAGAGGTTAGGGGCCCCAACGAGGGCGAGGCCACCCCCCATCGCCGTGGCGAATGAAGACAACATCCGCCAGACGAAGAAAGCTGGGTCGCTGTGCTGCGACGTGGGGATGGGCGTGAATATGCTGGTGGTCCCCAGCAGGAAGGAGCGCTGCCCGGCCGCAGGAAGGAGCGCTGCCCGGCCG
>CALSCA010041799.1:0-18310 GCA_943590835.1 Pagetodes antarcticus | reverse complement strand
GAAGGAGCGCTGCCCGGCCGCAGGAAGGAGCGCTGCCCGGCCGCAGGCGAGGGCACAGTGGCGGCGGGCACGAAGTCTTTGGGAGGAAGGAGCTGTAACCCCGGGAGGAAGGAGCAGTATCCCCGGGAGGAAGGAGCCGGGGAGAGGCCAGACGGGGTCCAGAAGTGCGCCCCCCGTTGAGGCGAACCGTGAGCCGCGGTTAGAGGAGAGGCCAGGCAGGGTCCAGAAGCGCGCCACCCACAGGCCGATGAAGGCATGGGCGACATCCGAAACCTCTGAGGCGGGGGAAGAGGCCAGACAGGGTCCCGAAGCGTGCCACTCACGGGCTGATGAAGACATGGGCGACGCCCGGAACCGTAGAGTCGAGGCGAGACGGGGTCCAGAAGTGCGCCACCAAGGCGCCGATGAAAGCGTGGGCGACGTCCGATGCCGCCGTCGAGGTGGTGAAAAAGCGAGAGGGTCCACACGAGGCCGACCAGACATGGTCGAACCTCCTCTCAGGCACCAGAAAATCTCAAAAGGGTCGTACTATCCACGGTCAAAAACAGGTGGGCGAAATTGTGAGAGGATCCACACGAGGTCAACCGGCTGGTCGAACCTCCTCTCAGGCACCGAGGGAAAAAAAAGGGATTAACAGTCGGATGTCAACCGATGCCGTTAGCAGATAGCCGTTAGCAGCTAGTCGTTAGCCGCTAGCTGGTAGTCTTCAGCCGTTGCTAGCTGTCGTTGTTAAACGTCGGTAGCTGCCAGCCGTTAGCCGTCGTAGTTAGCTGTTGTCGACGGCCGCCAACCGTAAGCCGGCAGCCGTTAGTCGATGTCGTCGGCCCCGGAAGCTCTGCTAGGCGGCGTGCCTCTACCAGGGAAGATGGTAAATCAGGGGTAAATCGCCGGGCGGCCAGGAAGAACCGGATAGCTTCTTCGGCTAAAGCGTGGGGCTCAACATTAGCCGTGTTAGCTAGCCGCACATCCCGAAGAAACAGCCCCATGAGGCAGAAGCCGGGTACTCCCATACCTAGCAGGTTGTGTATCGTCTCCGTGTAGTCGGAAGGCTTGCTGTCTTCCAGTGCCGAGACGATGTGGGAATGGCGAACGACGTCCTCAGCCATTCCGTGGGGGGCGCACCGAGCCTCAGTCCGTGTGCCGGTGGCAGCCACGGACGTCTCCAAAAATCTCCGGCATATCGACAAAAACAGCGTTTTCCGCCATGTTCGGGTCAGTCCCGGAAACTTCACGAGACGTTGTCAGGGTCACCAATGTAGTGAAGAGAGATAGGGAGTCGGAGGCGGTGCAATGAAGGTATGAAGCTGGCTTTAATGAGCAGCAGAAATGGACATGTTGTTGGGTCGCAGCCTGGGAAGACAAGAGAAAGAAGCCAGGAGGGCACACAATATATATAGTTAAGCACATTTATGTCTGTGCGGAAACAATACCCCCAACCAGTAGTTCCATGTGTGAATTATGTGTCAGTGTGTTAATAAGTGATCACTACACAGGTGTCTTTATTGTAGCCTCAACAATCAAGTGGACAATGCTTTCTGTCCTGCACACAGTTTACATTTGACCGTAATATTTTTTGCGTCCTTTATCTCCACAAATTGAAAATAGTAGTTATATCTCCAAGTTGTAAATGCGCTGCTGCTCTCGCTGATACTTGCATCTGCCATTGTATGTGTGTGTGTGTGCTGGTGGTGGGCGTTGCGTGTATGTGTTAACAAGTGTCTGTGTATTTTCCATGGTATTTTCCCCATAAGGCAAGACCCGCCCAACTCTGTCTCTGATTGGCTTAGGGTTAACCTAACCCTGAAATGTTACCCCGCGTTAACCAATCATCACTCCTCTCTGGTCACTTTCACTTTTCCATGGTACTGTGAGAGGACATCACTGTATTCGCCTGTAAATTACATCCGCAGGGAGATTCGGTTCAGCTGGATCACATAATGTAACGCAGTATCGTACCCATTTAAATCACAGTAACTATAACGGCGTTACTGAATGGGAATAGTTAACTAGTAAAGTTATTAGTTACCGCAAAGGTAGTTGTGTTACAACATTACGTTTGCGTTAGTCCCAACACTGGTAAACACACACCTGGGGGGTATACTACGCTTACTACTTTCGCTTAGTCGGCTAACTTCAGGGGAAACTCGGGGTTTCCGGTCCTACGAAGCTGGTTCTCTTTTTAGCGGGCTAGATCTCCATGGTGACTTATCCTGGAACCTAGTCTGTGCTCCGAAGCAGGATATGTTCCAGGATAAGAGATCAGTCTATAAAAGCTCCGCCTATCGACCAATGAAATCTCTGTGAAAATGACGTCGCCATTTCTCGATAACACTGTGGAGCTCGGATTGTGAGAGACGCTCTCAGGCGGGAGAGGATCTTTAGGGACAGACTAAACCCTTTGGCTTTCTCTGAAGAGTATTTGTATGAAAGATACAGGTCAGAAGGGCTGACTTATCTTTGTCAGCTCCTTGAGCCACATATTGCTAATGCCACACATCGGAGTTGTGCCCTTACAGTGCCGCAGACTGTATGTATTGCTTTGCGATTTTTTTGCGAGCGGAAGTTTTTTGTATGCTGTGGGGGATGCAGAGAACCTCAGCAAGAATACAGTCTGCAGTGCTATTCATAAGGTCGCACATGCTCTGACAGGGCTCGCAGAGTCCTTTGTTGTGTTTCCTGGCACATGTCCCACGCAGATGATCAAAGAGGGATTTTACAGCTTGGCAAGTATGTGATTATATCTTACAGTGAATGCTGTTCCTATGACGTACAGGTCCCGATGGCCAGTCAGAAGCTAGAATGCCAACCTAGAGAGCCAATCAGAAGCTATAACGGGCTAAAGGGTGGTCCGCACGCGTGGGCCGGTGTGTCTGAACGTCCCGGGCTGAATTTGTGTCCCTGTACAGTACACTGTTGTATAATAAATGCAGCCTACTATTTCATAGGGTTTCCCAGGGTGCTTGACTTTATAGACTGTACACACATACCCATCTCTGCGTCCCTGGGAGAAAATGAAGGCGACTATATTAATCGCAAATCCTTCCACAGCCTCAACATTCAGGTAAATCTTGCACATTCACTTATAGAACACACATTGAAGTCTGAGTGATTCAAGGAAATCACACATTTACATATTCACACAGTACATGTTTCACACTTGGACTATCTTTCTCTATAACATGGACTCATTTGAAATGAACATCGATGCTACACTGCTCTTATTGTGGAAGTAGGCTTGTTAACCCCACATGCCTTTGCAGGCCACATATGACCACAGGTGTCTCATCACCAGCCTTGATGCAAAGTGGCCTGGGTCAGTTCATGACTCAAGGATCTTCTCTGAGTCATCACTGTGTCACAAACTCGAGCAGGGTATGGCAACTGTACATTCTTATTGTTTTATGCTTCTTAAACTGCCTTTTGTGTATACTTATGGAAATGTTCCTTTATCTTCAGGAGTCTTCAGTGGAGTGCTGCTCGTGGACAGGGGTTATGCCTTTCTGCCTTTCCTGATGACCCCGTATCCTGACCCTGGTGAAGGGCCACAAACCCGTTTCAATGTGGCCCATTCCAGAACCAGGGTCAGGATAGAAATGACCATTGGAATACTGAAGGCCAGATTCACCTGCCTGCGGGGGCTCAGAGTGGCCGTTGAAAGAGCGGTTCCCATCATAACGGCCTGTGTTGTGCTGCACAACATTGCAACCATGAGGAATGAGAGGGCCCCTCCTGCAATCCCCCAACCTCCTGATGTGGTCGACCCCATCACCCTGGACCACCCTACTGGCAGGGCTGTCAGAGATGCTATTGCATGTTATATTGGCCAATACAAAAATAACACACAGAGAGAGAGGGGCCTTGGGTGATTTATGTTAGTTTTTGTGAGGCATTCCTGAAGGAAAAAGAGAAAAACATATTTTCTGGTTTACTTTTTCTGTAAAGAAAAAAGGGATTTCTCTTTTACGTATCCTAAAAGATGTAAAGGTCACCTTATGCACCTTTCATTTGACTTGAAAATAAATGACTGAATGTTACAAAATTACCTGTCTTTCTCTCTCCAATTTCTCCACCTCCAGCTTTGTTTTTTTCATCAACAGCTTCTGGTGCTCTATGAGGAGGTCATTCAAAGTAATTCTTTGGACTAGGGTCCTTTTTATAGAGGGCCCACACAGTGTCTGCTTTAGCCTGAAACACATATATGTTGCTTTAACATTCAAGCATGGCTCACAGCAAGAAAGCTGACAATTGTATACTTAAGCAATAGCTCACGACAGGCAACCCCCTTAGCTGTGATATAATGAGCATATATCGCGGCCTGAAGTGAGCTATTGCTTTTATAAAATGGTTACCAAGTGTGGCAATATGAAAGAAAAATACACACTCTAATTTAAATCGTTTTTATTAGTAAATAATGATGTTCAAAATAAAATAGTCCCTCCGTTGCCTTCTGCACGAAACATAGTGCGAGGTGGTTACTATGCAACAACACTAACAGCAAGCGAACATATTGGACAGAGAGCGTTGATCCATTATTTGGCTATTTATTTACAATCATTTGTATGTTGCCGTTTATTGTGCAGCCACAGAAAACCTGTCCAGTATCAGTAGCATGGCTTACGTCAGGGATCACCAACTATATTTGTCCAAGGGCCGAAATTTAACCAATAGACACTATCGCGGGCCAGCGATTTTTATATAGCCCAGAATTTTATAAATAGTATTCAGATTACTTTTGGAATACTTTCTTTTTCCATAACAGATGGGTATGTTTTGGTGCACAGGAGACACTTCTTTTACTGTTTTCATGGCTTATCAAGAACTCAAACACAACATCTTGGTGTCATTCTGGACAGCTCTCTCATCTGCACCCCACATAAAAAACATCACCCGGACTGCATTCTTTGTACTGTCTTAAAACCTTTCCTTGGAATATGTTATGAATTGTAAGGTGTCCTTGGTGCTTTGAGAGGCGCCCCTAAATAGAATGAATTATCATTATTATCTGAAACGATGTAATAACTTTTAAAACTTTTTCCAGTCACTTGCCCCATGCATTCAGCAGCAGCAGGCCATTCACTTTGATTCGATCCCGTTATAAATGTCATCATTTCGACAATAAAGAAATGCTACATAAACGTTATCTTGCACATTTTATCTAACCATCTCCGTTTCTAACTTTCAATATATTTTAAAAGAGATCTCTCTCTCTCATCTGCGTGCGGGGGCGGGGCCTCACAGACACGCTGCATCTCTCTCTCGCTCACATACATGCTGCAGCGCTGTGCAGAGTGCAGTGTGCACACAGTTCTGCCGGTAATGAATATTACATTTTGTGAGGAAACTTTTCCACCAATAATTCCAATAAGTATTTCAAAATGTATTCACTTCAGGTTTACGAAAGTAACAGGAATCAGATTACTCGTTTTTCAAATATAACGCCAGCTGAATACAGTTAGCCTACTTGATTTTTGTATTCTGATTACGTAACGCCGTTATGTATTCCGTTACAACCCAACCCTGCTTCGAGGCTACTCTCCCGCAGCTCCAGCCTCTCTGTTGGACTCTGTCGCAGCGGGGCTACTGCTGTGGTGCGGAGCGCATTAACCAGACTCTTCACAACGAAGGATCACTTCTTCTTCAGGGGAGGGAAGGTTTCGCAGTATGCAGTCTACTGTCCCGCAGCTGCTGCCTCTCTGTTGGACTCCGGTACTGCTGTTAGACTCCGGTACCTTACTCACGAGACGTTGTAAACAAAGAAATGGGTGGGGGGCGAACGCAGTAACCTCTCCGCCAACGCCACAGTCACCCCCGTCGTGCGGGCCGGATGAGAATGTCTGGCGGGCCGGATGTGGCCCGCGGGCCGCCAGTTGGTGGTCACTGGCTTACGTGGTTACTTGTATAGGTTGAGGTTGTTCTAAGCTGTTGCTTGGCGTGGCGAGAATATTGCTCCACTTTCTCCGGTCCCTGAGATTCGGCTTCCAGTAGCTCTGGAGAGAGCTTTCGCACCTGTGGCCACTAACGGTCATAATTTCTCTGCTTTGTTTCAAGACCCGCATCAGAAAGCTTTTGAATGGTGGTACTTTTCCAGTTGGTCTACCTGCTCTTCACGTAGCTCTGCATGTCGTCGTTTAGGTGCTTTTTTTTCTGGAGATAGGCAGGGCCGTATCCAGGATTTCCTAAATACCGAGGTCCAAACCTTCTGGGGGGGTTCGGGGGGGGGGTTATTCCCCCCGAGATTTTTGGGATTTTCATGATCTAGTTAGGTGCTTTTTAAGTCCTGTGGGGGGTCCAAAATTGGATAATATATTGATTTCAAACCAAGTCAGTGGGCTGCAATATAAATTATTTTTGAAAGTGTAATGCATAAGAATCAGTTGATTGTTACTATTAATGATCTGGACATGCAGAAGAGGCTAAAATGATCACAAAACATTGTCAAATTCAATTGTTCAAGTAAACAAAATTATTTAAGAAACTATTTACATCAATATTGTATGTTTTTGTGTTTTGCGCGTTCATTTTCTCATGGTGAGGGCAGTGGCATCATTTGAAGAGAGGACAATGTTTTGGGTTTAATTAAGTCTTCTTGAAGTGCCACATTTTTAACCATTATCATGTCATCTCATTTTCTATCAAATGCCAAAACTATACGCCTGTGTCCAGAGGCATCCCAGTGTTTGAGGACTTTTTCAGGATCCAGTGCTCTGTTCCTATGCACATGCATCATTGCAAGTCCTGATAGCCTGTCATTACCAATGCTGGATCGCAGCCAGGTCTTCAGCCGCCTCAAGGCAGAGAATGACCTCTCACATGAACAGGTGGTCACTGGAAGTGTGAGGTAGATGGAGAGGATACAGTGGATGTTGGGGTAATATTGAACATTTATAATATTCAATGTGTCTTTTGCCGTCAATACCAGGAGTGTTGGAGGTTGGTTATTTACCTTCCATCTGTGAATCTCCTGGTCAATGGAGTCTGGCTGAGGTAGGTCTTCTCTGTACCATGACACCATCATTTCTTGCTTGTCTTTTGTGAGTCTGGACAAAGCTGAAGGAATAAGGTATGTAGCAAGCATGGCTGGCTCAGAGTTTTCCACAAACCTGGTGTTCAGTTGGCTTGTCACACGGTCAATAAAAGGATAGAACAGATTGAGTCTGTAGTGTTCTTCGATTGACTGTGAGGGTGTGTTCGCTCTGTTTTGCTGCCTATTGGTAACTCGCTTTTTTGATGGAACCACATCTATGGAGCTGGCCAGTTCTATTGACTGTGCATAAATATCACAGAATCCTTCCTCATTCCTTAGAGTAGAAATGACCTGAGCCACCTCTCTGGCCTCTGTGTATGCGGTTATAAGGTCAATATTAGGTGACTGTAACCCTTTAGTCAACGGCTGGATGTAGCCTAGAATTTTGTGAGTTGTGACAGCCGTGACAATTGTGTCAAAGGACTCCATACTGTGTCGTAGGTTGTTAGCCTTGTTTGCGTTTGATGATGTTCTTGATTCCAAATCTGTGAGTGCAGAGTGGGCTGATTTGAAGTGATCCAGGAAAGCACCCACCGTCTTCCCTCTAGAGCCCCAGCGTGTGTCCGACATGAGTGGTATACCTCCTGTTTTCCTTTTGACACTTGCGTGTGTTTCTATGCTTCCTATTGGTTCTTCTTGTAACATGTGTTTTCTGACAGCAGATGCTGAGAAAAACACTGCTATATTATCAATGGTAGCCATGGTGTTCCTAACAAGGGGGATGTCAGAACATCCATGAGCCGCGTTCACACTGCGGTACTTTTCCCACAAAGGTTCATGCGAACTTAGTTCATGCGAACTCTTTAGTTCGCATGAACTAAGTACAGATCGCGTTCACACCAGAAAAAGTCCCTGGGGGTGGATTAGGCAAATTAAGCCGCTGACGTCACTTCTTCTTCTTCTGCTTTGGGTTTACTGGCAGGCCGCAACCCACTTCACGGCGTATACTGCCGCCCAAGGCCCCGGCCGGAAGTCCCCGGAGTTGGGGACTGGCTTCAGTAGAAGCTGCTGGGAGTCCCAGCAGCTTCTACTGAAGCCTTCCGAGTAAATCGCCAGAACGCCGACACCTCCTCATCGCCACCGCTCCCATGTTTTATTTTGTGTTGCCATAAGTTAGTCTCTCTGCGTTTCTGCGCTGGGCTAATGCTAATGCTAATGCGAGGATAATAAAATGGCGGCTTCACAAAACTTTTTGGGAGTTTTACGGGTCGTGGTTTGCAATTCGCCCAGCCAATCAGGAATATAGCTCTTTTCTCAAAAAAGAGCCGCTCGAAAGTCCCTGCTTTCTAGCAGGGACTTTCGAGGGGGTAAAAAGGTTCGCATGAACTACTTTTAGTACCGGCTCTTTTTGGTGTGAACGCGATCATGAACTAAGTTCGCATGAACCTTTGTGGGAAAAGTACCGCAGTGTGAACGCGGCTATGGACTACCACAAGATTGAGTGCATGGCTTCAACAATGTGTGAAAAGGGCCCGGGGTTGAAGCTCTTTCATGCGTTGCTGTACTCCACTCACATGCCCACTCATTGCGCTGGCGCCATCATAACCCTGTCCTCTGAGATAGTCAATCTCGAGACCCCACTTCTCCAACTGAGAGAGAATTGCTTCTGTAATTGAAGCAGCATCTTGTTTGGCAAGAGGACAGAAACCCAAGAACTCCTCACATATTTCGGCTCCATTAACAAGGTTAATGTAGCGAATGCAGATAGACAGCTGTTCTATCCCGCTCACATCCATTGATTCATCTGCAAGGACTGTGAAAAACCTGGCTTTTTTAATTTCTTTGACAATGTCCTCCCGAATCTCAGATTCCCAACATGCAATTAATTCATTCTGAATCGCTGGACAAATGTATTTGCCATTTTTGGCTGCTGTCTCAAGGTGATGTTTCAGTGTGGGATCAAATGCAGACTTCCAGGTGAGGAAATGATTCAAGTTGCCATCTTCACTTTCTCCTGTCCAGTTACCACGCAGTGCTATGTTCCTCTTTGACAGATCAATGACAACATCAATAATGGAAAGTAGAGCTTTGCGATTCCTTCCAACCTTCTCTGCATATGCATCACTCAGAACAGAATTAATGCTTTTCTGTTGCCCTTGGGCTACTGACAGAAAATTCTCAGCCAGCTCCGAGGCATGTAGGTGTGCTGGACTACAACTGTGGTTAGAAATTATGCCCCGCTTCTCTCCAATGGCATTTTTCCAGTCTCGAAATCCGTCATTTATGAAGATTGTGTTTGTTTGTTTTTTACTAAACGACATACAAATGGAACAATAGGTGGAATCTTCTGAAACAGAATATCTTAGCCAAGGATATTTCTCCTCCCACTTCATGTTATAGCGTAATTGCTTTTCACCGAACTTTGTTTTGGGGTAATTATTTTCATGTTTGAACCACTTATTTTTGAGAAGGCAGTACTTTTCTTCATCAGTTAGTGCTTTAATTGTATACTTGGCTGGATCAAATTCATGTAGAATTGTCTCTCTTTGACCGTTATCAGCTCTCTCACTCCTCATCTCTCTCTCATCTGTTCTTGCCACCTCTCTTCCAGCCTGGTCTACCATACTAGTACTGGTATTTGGTCTCTCTTGTCCCCTTGTGTCTCCTGTGCTATTTCCCTCAGTCTCCATGTCCATGTCTCTCTCCTTTCCACAACCTGCACCCTCTCTTCCATTACTCTCTCTGTCCTCCACTCTTTCTCTTTGTTCAATCTCTCCCTCGTTGTTAAATGTTTGCTCCTCCTCACTTGTCGCTCCTGCCAGTGAATTAAAAGCAATTCAGCAATTTAGTTCATTTCACTTGTTTGTTTGCATTATTTTTTTAATTTAAATCTGTTTTGTTTGATTCTCAAAAGAGAACAAAGATGTAAGCAAATTGTGTTTCATACAATTGTATGTTATTATGAGATCATAACTGCAATAGATATGTTTTAAAATGATGCCTATTGTCTATAAATGAAAACTATTGTTATCGATAATATAGATAGATAGATAGATAGATAGATAGGGTAAATAAGCCTACATTCTTGTGTGTGACTGTACCTGCAGTTCCTCCCTGACTTCCATCACTTTCTCTCTCTCTCTTTCTCTCTGCCTGTCCTGTCTCCATTTTAGCTTATGGAGATGACCAATTTTAACTCAAAATAACATTCTGTTTCAGATCTTCAGACTGTAGAGAGGAGGAAGAAGAGGAGTGGAGAGGGGGAGGAGCCAGGAGGGCACAGAAGGAAAGAGGGAGGAGGAAGAGAAGAGGGGCGAAGATGAAAGAGGAGAAGAAGAGGAAGATAAGACGAGTAGAGGATGACAGAGGAAAAGGGAGAAGAGTGGAGAGGAGTTGAGAAGAGTAGGAAGAGAAGACAGGAGCGGACACAAGAGGGGAGGTGTGGAGAGAAGAGGACAGGATGAGATAGGAGAGGAGTGGAAGAGAGAACATATATCAATCCCAGTGCTCATGTGTTTCAAAGTTCCAGTTCAATAAATTGTTGTTCATCTACAGCTTGTTGCATTAGTTCATGCATTGATATTATCAATAAGATGTAATATCTAATTTACAATGTAGACTTGACTGGCACATCTTTTAAATCAAGTAAGTAGTCAGGTGTCCTAGGGGGTTGTGTGTGTGAGGGGAGGGGGGCGCGGATGTGGGCGGAAAGATTCAGGGGCCTATAGATCATCACTTAATATGGTACCTGGAAAATCAGGAGGTAGCATGGAAAAAAATGTCAAGGCAAGCGTGGGAACCTTGCTAAGACACCTCCTCCATACCCATATTTGTGGAAACTGGGCATGGCCTCTGGTGTACAGGACTGGACATAACCAGACATATTCTATGGCTATGTCATAAGGCACATCTTCCTAGGCTTATGTAACAAAAGTTCATGAACTCAAGTGTGCAGGACTTGCAAAATATTATTCTCGGCTATGACATAACCACCTTTTTGGGGCCTCAATGTATTTCTCCTTAAGTCAGGAGCCCCCCTCCCTGTGTACTGCTGTGAGGGAAGAGGGAAGAAACTGTCTCTCTCTTATCAGTGACACCCATAAATCATAATAGGCCTCACACTCAATTTAACAAACCACTTGTGTTTTGTTTATACTGTAAATATAGAAATTTTTCAATTATTCAATCTAATATGAAGATCTCAACAACAGACAGTTCAACAAAAAGATACCCAAAAAATGTAATTGTATCATTTAAATATTTAATTGTTCTCTCTTAGTAAGATCCCATTTTCAATAAAATTGTGGTCTTACCTTGATGTGAAGATGAAGTCCATGCTATCCTTCTGGACAAAAATCTCTTACTTTATTGTAAAAGTCCTCCTTATCTTCTTGTAGTTTCAAAAGTCTATCATAAATGTAATCGATAGATTTATGATGAAGTTTGAACAAAACGTGCATTTATCTAACAGGTACGTTTCCCACAGATCTTATTTGGAGCTATTTTCTAAAATCCTATGGAGAAATCTCATTGCTTTTTTGTCGAGGGAAACAATGCGCAGCTTACTTCCGGGTGTTAGGACGCGTCACTGCAGCTCTCTAAAGCAAACATATATTGTTCTAAACCAGGGGTACTCAAATACAAATCTTAAAGGTCCAAAATAAATGTTTCAATAAGACAAAGGTCCGTTTATTACGGTCATTCAAACTTTTAAACAATTGCAACAAGATTCTTAACACGAGGTTGCAAAAACAAAAATAATCTGAATGCAGCAGTTTTCATTGTTATTGTGTCTGTGCTTGACCCCTCAGAGTCGCAGTGTAAGAGCTGCACTTATGAATAAAGGCAGCTGCACTCTTTTTCATCCAGCATTCCCATTATTGCTTTATAAATGTCTTGCCCCCTTGTGTGTCCACTGAGGTTCGTCAGGCCCAACACATCTTCAACAAACTCCCCCTTTGCCTCATCATAACAACTCACAAACACCAGCAACTGAGCATTGTCAGTGTGTCAGTGGACTCACCCACAGCTAAGGAAATGCACTGTGCATTTTTTATTCCATCACAAAGCTGATTAATCAAATCACCAGCCAGTATTTATGTTCTTCTGGTTGCTGTGGAATCTGAGAGGGGGATTTGCTTGATTTGACCTGTTATTTCCTCTTTTTGTTTGCCTTCAACATGGTCTCCATCTCACAGTCATGCATTCTTTTATACTTCAGTTAATATCCAGTGGAAAGTCCTTACCTACTAACCTAGTTAAATAAAAGTGGTTACTTTTTTTTGGCTGGGCAGTGTAGTTTTACACACCGTCTTATTTGACTTTCTCAGGACTTAAAACTGTTTTTTGGGGGCAGACCACCTCAAAGAAACAAATATATTTACACACGTAAGGTCATCATCTTAATAGTTTTGTATGCTCATCCGTGAGCAGAGCATCAAGTTGACGTGTATTACAGCTGAATGCGGCGATTACCATTTTGTTCAGCAAAACGCCTCACAAACGTATTTGTGAGGCAATAGGTTCCTCCTTTCAGCGGAAGGAGGAACCTATTGCGGTGAGCACGTTGTAACTTCCGGTTGTTGTTGTCATCTCCGGGTATCCCGTGTGCCTGTTCTGTTGCTGATAGCTTATTAACTTAAACTTAATCGATCGTTTTAAAACTCTTGATCACGGCAACTGCCTGACGTTGTAATCACACGTTACTACAGCTTAAGCACTCACAACTCTCCTTCTCTTAGCGACTGTAACTCCACAGTTGCCTACACTCTTTTCGGGTTTGCTAACGGTAGCTACTTTAGCTTGATAGCTAGCCATGGCTCTTTCCCCACCTTCTGGTGCTATTTCCTGCTCTTCCTGTCTCATGTTTGGTTACTTCCCGGCCTCCCTTACTGGTAAGGATACATGTGTTAAATGTAGTATAGTTGTTAGGTTGGAGGCGGGAATCATAGCCATAGAAGCCCGGCTCCGCATATTAGAAAGTAACTCAGCTAAAGTAAAGCCCATGTTAGCATGTGCGGACCGGCAAAATGTAGCTCTTCTTAGCCGTCCCCCGGCAACTCCCGAGCAGCAGGGAGGCTGGGTGACTGTTCAGAAGGGGCATAACGCGAAACCCGCAGGTCCCCACCAACCCGTTCACGTATCTAACAGATATTCCCCACTCAGCGAGACACCCGCTGAGAAGCCAACTCTGGTTATTGGTAGCTCTATTATGAGACACGTGAATTTAGAGACCGAAGCCTCCACAGTCACATGCATTCCGGGGGCCAGAGCGGGCGACGTTGAGGCGCATCTTAAACTGCTGGCTAAAGATAAACGTAAATACAGTAGGATTGTTATTCACGTCGGTGGTAATGATGTTCGTTTACGCCAATCAGAATGCACCAAACTTAATGTGGAGTCGGTGTGTAGTTATGCTAAAACAATGTCGGACACCGTAATCTTCTCTGGTCCCCTCCCCAATCTGATCAATGATGACATGTATAGCCGCATGTCATCATTTCAGCGCTGGTTGTCTTGGTGGTGCCCAGCAAACAATGTGGGCTTCGTAAATAATTGGACAGCCTTCTGGGGAAAACCTGGTCTGATTAAGAGAGACGGCATTCACCCTACTTTGAAAGGTGCAGATCTCATTTCGGCAAACATTTCAGGGCTTTGTGGACTTAATCCATGACAAACTGGAGTTGAGACCAGGAGGCAGAGTCGCAGTCTTACACGCTTCTCTGCGCTCTCTCCTAGGCAGTCACCCATAGGAATCCCGAACCCAATAAAATACCCAATATTAGCGGTGTGTGTGTCTGCCCAAGGACAATTTAAGGTAAAACCTAATAGAGGTGTCATACATAATAACCTAATAAAAGTAAATGTAACAACTACTACAGTGCAACAAAACAGGAAGATTAAATGTGGTCTCTTAAACATAAGATCTCTAGCATCTAAAGCAATATTGGTAAATGATTTAATATCAGATTATAATATTGATATATGCTGTCTCACTGAAACTTGGTTGAGACATGAAGAATATGTCAGCATAAATGAGGCCACTCCACCCAGCCATGTCAACACTCATATTGCTCGAGGCACGGGCCGAGGAGGTGGAGTTGCAGCAATCTTTGACTCAAGTTTACTTATCAATACTAAACCAAAATGTAATTATACCTCTTTTGAAAGCCTCGTTTTTAGTCTTACGCATCCGACCTGGAAAACTTTGCAGCCAATCTTATTTGTTACAGTGTATCGTGCACCAGGTCCTTATTCAGAATTCTTATCAGAATTCTCTGAGTTTTTATCAACTTTGGTTCTTAAAACAGACAAAGTAATTATCGTAGGTGACTTTAATATTCATGTTGACGATGATAAAAATAGCCTTACTGTTGCATTTAACTCTATATTAGATTCTGTTGGTTTCTGTCAGAGTGTAAATAAACCAACCCACTGTTATAATCACACTCTCGACCTTGTTCTGACTTATGGTATTGAAATTGAGCAACTATTAGTCGAACCGCATAATCCTGCTTTATCCGACCATTTCTTAGTAACTTTTGAAGTACTGTTACTAGACTACAAAGCATTAGTCAAAAGCTCTTGCAGCAGAAACCTATCTGTTAGTGCTATAGCCACATTTAAGGAAGAGATTCAACCAATACTTAACTCGATAGCATGTCTGCATGTAGGGGAGGAAACTTATACAAAATGTACACCACCCCAAATTGATCATGTTGTTGATAGTGCTATAGATGCGCTGCGAATAAAATTAGACTCTGTTGCTCCTTTGAAAAAGAAGAAAATAAAACAACATAGATTAGCTCCATGGCATAATGCCGAAACCCGCAAAATAAAGCAAAAGTCTAGACAACTTGAAAGGATATGGCGTTCCACTAAACTTGAAGAATCTCGTTTAATTTGGCATATTACTCTCAATGAATATCAGAAAGCACTGCGTAAAGCGAGAGCAGCCTACTACTCTTCATTAATAGATGAGAATAAGAATAATGCAAGATTTCTTCTCAGCACTGTAGCCAGGCTGACAGAGAGCCACAGCTCGATTGAGCCTTCTATTCCCTTAGCACTCAGTAGTAATGATTTTATGTGCTTTTTTAACGATAAAATTGTTACTCTTAGAAACAAAATTAATGACCTCTTGCCTTCGACCAGTATAGTGTTATCAACAGCTCCCGGAAACGTAAATTCTAATATTACACTAGATAGTAAACTAGAATGCTTTTCAGCCATTAACCTTGAACAATTACATTCAATGATTCTCTCTTCTAAACCATCAACGTGCATGTTAGACCCAATTCCAACTAAGCTGTTGAAGGAAGTTTTTCCATTAATTAGCACTTCTTTATTAAATATTATGAATATGTCTTTATTATCAGGCTATGTTCCACAATCATTCAAAGTAGCAGTGATAAAACCGCTTCTTAAAAAGCACAACCTCGATCCAGAGGTTTTAGCCAACTATAGACCTATTTCTAATCTTCCGTTCCTCTCAAAAATTCTTGAGAAAGTGGTCGCAAAACAGCTGTGTGATTACTTAAAAAACAATGATTTATTTGAAGATTTTCAGTCTGGCTTTAGAACACATCATAGCACAGAGACAGCTCTGGTTAAAGTCACAAGTGATATTCTAATGGCCTCGGACAGGGGACTTGTCTCTATTCTTGTTTTGCTCGATCTTAGTGCTGCATTTGATACTATCGACCATGATATCCTATTGCAAAGACTAGAGCACTTAGTTGGCATACAGGGAACTGCTTTAGGCTGGTTTAGGTCCTATCTATCTGAACGCTCTCAGTTTGTACGTGTTAACGATGAATCTTCCACGCAAACCAAAGTTAGCCATGGAGTGCCACAGGGCTCAGTGCTCGGACCTATTTTGTTCACATTATATATGCTTCTGTTAGGCAATATTATAAGGAATCATTCTGTAAACTTTCATTGTTATGCGGATGATACTCAACTATATTTATCAATCAAGCCTGATGAAATTAATCATCTAAATAAAATTCAAGACTGCCTTAAGGACTTAAAAACGTGGATGACCTTAAACTTTTTGATGTTAAACACGACCAAAACTGAAGTTATTGTACTTGGCCCGAAGAATCTACGAAACAAATTATCTAAATACATACTAACTATGGATGGCATTAATTTGGCCTCCAGTGAGACTGTAAGGAATCTTGGTGTTATATTTGATCAGGATTTATCCTTTAACGCCCACATAAAATCAATTTCAAGGACCGCCTACTTCCATCTACGTAACATTGCAAAAATCAGGCATATCTTGCCTCAAAACGATGCAGAGAAACTAGTCCATGCATTTGTTACTTCTAGGCTGGATTATTGTAACTCTTTATTATCAGGGAGTACCAAGAAGTCAATCAAGTCGCTTCAGCTGATTCAAAATGCTGCGGCTCGTGTACTAACCAGAGTTAGGAAAAGGGACCACATTACTCCTGTTCTGGCTGCCTTACACTGGCTCCCTATAGAACACAGGATAGAATTTAAAATTCTTCTTCTCGCCTACAAAGCCCTTAATGGGCAGGCGCCATCTTACCTTAAAGAACTCATTATACCCTACTGTCCTACTAGGGCATTGCGTTCCAAGAATGCAGGGTTGTTGGTTGTTCCTAGAATCTTTAAAAGTACAATGGGAGCCAGAGCCTTTTCTTATCAAGCTCCACATTTGTGGAATCAGCTTCCAGTTTGTGTTCGGGCGGCAGACACCCTATCCGTTTTTAAGAGTGCGCTTAAGACCTTCCTTTTTGATAAAGCTTATAGTTAGGGCTGATTAGATTCAGCCCCTAGTTTTGCTGATATAGGCTTAGTTTGTCGGGGGACATCTTACTTCTTCCTTCTCTCTGTCTATACCCGTGTACACTCATGTTCCGATTAACCCAGCTTCCCCAAATGTCTTTCTTTTTGGTGTCTATATACGCTGGGATCCGGAGTCATGGATGATCCTGCGGTCCTGTGTCCTGGATCGCGAGCGCTGGATCTTGAGTCGTGGCTGTGGTCCTGGATCATAGGTCCTGGATGGATATCCTCGTGGATTCATCTTCCTATTATACACACATGCATTTCCAAACATCTGGACTACCTATGTTGCAAATGTATTATCTTTTCAATTTACACACGGCATCTATTGCACGTCTGTCCGTCCTGGGAGAGGGATCCCTCCTCTGTTGCTCTCCCTGAGGTTTCTCCCATTTTTCCCTTTAAACTGGGTTTTCTTTGGAAGTTTTTCCTTGTACGATGTGAGGGTCTAAGGACAGAGGGTGTCGTATTGTCATACTGATATTCTGTACACACTGTGAAGACCACTGAGACAAATGTAACATTTGTGATATTGGGCTATATAAATAAACATTGATTGATTAAGATAAACAGCTTTAGTGCGTTTTGATTCAATGCTGAGTACAGCCAAACTGACAGTCTCTTCTCTGTCAGTGTACACCGCAAATACCTCATTCCTTCAGTGCTTGCCCCTGCGAGATGGAGTTCATGACTTTATGAGCTGTTCATGAGCACTCATGAAACATTCATGAACAACTCATTATATGTTCACTTGTCATGTTCATGAACCAACATTCTGAAAATGCTCATGAACCATTTTAAAGAGCAGTTCATGAAATGTTTATGAACATTGTTCATTCATATAAAGTTCCTGTTTTGCTCATGACATACTTTTATGAGCAATTTATGAACTTTTCATGATCCAGCCAATCACAACATTATAATTAAAACCCCAAAAAGTGTGCATGAGTATTTCATGAACTTTTCATGACTATGAGCATTTCATGAATTTTGGATGATTGTGGCAAGTTCAGAATATTTTGGAATATTCATGAGCATTTTATGAACTTTTGATGATCAGTGTGATGTTTTTAAAGACCTCTTGAATATTCATCTACTATTTGAACATTTCTTTCTTTTTTAAAACTTTTAATCTTAAAACAAAACAATAGTGAATTTGAAACTGAACATTATTTGTATTTATTTTGGTGACATTCATATCATTTTATGGTTTATCTGTACTGTTTGAGAAGCAGTACGAGTAAGTAGCGCCAAGGTGGAACCTTTGGCAGGTGAGCGGTGACATCTGGGTTACCTTAGGGGGGACACTTCCGCCCCCTCCTCAGAAGCAATCCAGACGATCAACCGGATCCTGTGTATAATTATTGCTGCTCCACTTTTCTGTTTTCTACAGGTCAGTACATAATGAAAATGATCGATGTTAACTTGTGTGAATTAGATATGATGTTGGAGATGTTTAGGAGAGTGTGTCAGAAGGTTTTGAGCATGTTTGACATAGTAACGGTATTTTAAAAATACTAAACTGTC
>CALSCA010041798.1:0-21373 GCA_943590835.1 Pagetodes antarcticus | reverse complement strand
AATGAATATACTTTATTACTCGTTTCCATTCATGTCAATTGCAGATACATATTTAGTCTTCTCAAGCACCAACTATCAAATATCTCTCCTGATTGTTGGCACTTGACAACCACCTTACCTGAATTTTACTCAGGTGTAACTAAAGTCTGATTTAAGGGTTGTTTATATTCCACATCATTAATCAGAATCTGCAAAGTAACTCAAATCAATGTAGTGGAGTAAAAATACCAGGTTAACCTCTGAATTGTAGTGGAGTAGAATTACAAAGTAACAATGAGCTGTCATGTGGGTATACATTAATGTTGCGCATTATGGACACAAGCGATTTTCACCCATTTATTAATTATATGTTTTACATTTGATAACATCAATGTGTTTAATACTGGCAACTTCTAATTGTGGGAAAAACTAAAACGTTCAGTAGAGACGTCCCATAGAACATTTTGCGAAACACAATAGCCAGCATGTGTAGTTCTGGGGGAGTTCCAGTTTTGGATAGTCGTTCCATTTCAAACAGCTGTTTGACGCTCAGCGTAACCTTGGCGCACTGCCACTCCAACATCCAATCCCAGAGTTTGAAGATTAATCACAGGGACTGTAGTCCTAAACGATAGCTGGGGATTATGGGTAGTGTAGTGTCTTCGGCCATCCTAAACTCAGAAATGTTGACAATCGCAATGATGCTCGAAATGTCCCTTATAGGCCTACGTCTGTTTCCGGTTATTTTTATTTTGAAATTCAGTTCCTGATGGACGCCAAAAAAGCCCGAGATTATGGAATTAAATTAATAAATAAAAGCAAGGATAATTGTATGTTATTGGTGAGTAAATAACAGTGTGTTATTTTGAAAATAATAACAAATTAGAAAGAAAAAAATATTTAAAAATACAGATTTCAGTATCCTGAGGCTCTGAGCCCCATTTATTTTACTCACAGACGGCAACAAAAGTCAGAAATTATACGATTTAAAATAAAAGCAATAATTGTGGCTTGATATTGAGTAAGAACATGTTTTTATGAACCACACAGCTTCCGGTCTTCCACGACCCGACCGGAGAAAAAGACGTGCTGCAGGCACGAAACACATTACCAGTATAAATACATTGCTTTTAAAATCGTACTGTGCAACATGAAAAAAAGGGGGAAATCGTGTTGGTGAACACGAATCAATAGATTAAATGTCGTGTTGGTGAACACGCAATGCCATGAGACTGGGTTGGTTATCCTGACTTTTTTTTTGACTCTCTTTTTTTTTTCTTCCATGTCCCTTTAGGGGCTCCGTAATATGTGGACACTTCGTGAACATAATGTGTAATCATCATACATTTGTGTTGGCCACAGATATTACTTATTAAAAAAATCCCATTGCTTTTTGTCATGGTAGCCTACTGTAGGTGATGCTAACTTCCGGGTCAGCCATAAAAAGAAACACCACTATGAAAATATTATTGCACAACTGTACAGTTTTAATTATCTGCTACAAATAACATTTCAGTGTGGTGCTCAATACCCAGATGTTGTCGTTCGATGATGATGATGATGATGGTGATGATGGTGATGATGGTGATGATGGTGATGATGATGGAGTTCTCAGATACTCACAGCTCTCCAGCTGCAGGGTGCACACCTGTCTGTCCATGGGGTACTTGGTCAGGTCCATGTTGCAGGCGATGGTAGCTGTGATGCTGTTGTTTATTCATACAGTGGCAAGATCATTAGAATAACTCCCCTGAATCACTGGTACTCCTTTGATGTACGACAGGGAGGTTAATAACTAGTGAAATCAAAGAACTCTCCCCTTTATGCATCGATCAAAAGAACAAAGTCTCGTATCTGAAGTGTCAGATTATTATGTATCCCATACAATCATATATTGCTGACTTGGTATGTTGAAAATCTCCTGTTGATATATTGCTAACCTATAGAGTGTTCTCAGTCTGTATAGTCAAATCTACTAATTGGGTAAGAAAACATTGTAGATTTGTAATTGGTAGACATGGACACGGACAATATTGATCTGACGTACAATGCAACTATAAATACACAGCTTAATCAGCTTCAAATAAACAGATTTAATTAACAGTTGAATCAAAATGTGTTCTTCTATTCAAAAAGAGTAAGGAATGTCCTTGCATTTCTGTGCTCAGTAAAGCTGCATGCAATTCTCTATCAGTCTGACATGTCTGATAAGATGTCAGACTGAATTTGGACTGTGGCTAAAGGGGAATCTTCCCTAACACAATTTGATTAGTTTGAAGAGCTTTCAAAATACAGATATTCAGGGGCATTACCCTTAGGTGATATGACTTATAAGTGATGATAAATAAGTGTGTTTTGTTGCTTTTTCTTGTAGAACCCAAGGCCAATTCACGGTTGATTACCACGGCAAACAACATGAAATAGTTTTTGTGTGCCTTCCCTTCATTTCCTGCTCTTTGCTGTAAGTGTCCCCCTTTCATTTTTCTCTCAGGTCATTTGTACACATACTGGCTCTGCAGAATGTGTATTTTGTGACACATGCGGGAGTAAAAAACGTCACTAAATGTCAAATCAATTAACTTAAACCTGTACCGTAGGGCATAGAGAACGGTCCCGTTGCTGAAGATGCGGATGAGGCGGTTTTCCACTGTGACGTCATGCAGGAAGGAGCGCTTGGAGTCGGGGATGAAGGTGTCAGGGATCCACAGCAGGGACACGAGGCGCCCGTCCACGCTGACGCTCTCATTCCCTGGGAACACCAGGCGGGAGTCACGCCAGCGCTGACGGAGGAAGATGGTTGCAGTGTAGTCCTAAAAAAATATGTAAGGAATACTTATTCATTCATATCTTCATTCACTTACTGACAAAAATAAGTATGAATAGTGATGTACCATGTTGATTTCAGAGATGGCATCAATGCTGGCGATGTCTAGACTCATTCCAATTTCCACAGGACCCTCTATCAAAGACAGACACACAGGAATTGAAAATCATCAGGCTTTTTTTTCGGGGATACACAAGCATCCAAATTGAAACAATCAAACTCAAATAAATCAAACAATCACGCTCATCCCTACCATTGAAATTAGGCCTGAGGTAGCGGTTGTATCCTTTCATCAGCTTCTGAATTGTCGGCTGCAGCTGAGAGTCGCTCCATTCGCCCCAGTGATTGCCAGAGTACGTACAACCACTGACAGCAATCAACAGATAAATGAGACACGAGATGGACCATAACATTGGGGACTAAGCTAAGAAATTGCATTTTCAACCGATACGAATATCATTGACAGCACGTGTTGTTAACCCTATACATGAGTGTTCTGCCTTTGGACTCTCACCCCTGTGTGAAAGTCAGGCAGAGGGTCAGTAGCGTGTGCAGCAGGGCGGACATTGTGGATTGACAGGCCAGAGGTCAGCGGCTGTGCTCGGGGAAACAAAAACAGATCACAAATCATTCTTCTGCATGTCATGGAATAGCATTGTTTCACCTTAGGGTGGCAGCACATGACCAAATCTGATCCCACAGCTAAGGGAACATGTTTTAAACAGCAGCCATCCTCAGGCTTTGATGTTATAAAACGTTGCCCTCTTACTTAAAAAAAGGTGGAAACTTCCTGGTCAATTAGTTCATTTGTTGCTGCTTGAAAATAAAGAGCGATGAATCCCTTCCTACTTATTTACATGTTCGTTTCTACGCCTTTCATGCAGGTAAATGTAGCCTGTCACATGCTGATTTATGTGGCTGCAACCTCATGGTTTATTCATCACCTCTCTTACAACTAATCCTGTCTCTCACTCATCAAAGCCTCCCATTGTCTAGTTTTCACATGCCACGCTCCCCTTCTTGCAGATAAATCTAACTGGCAGTAATAGACTTCAGCCCTCCTTAAGTTTTACTTTTATACACACTATATAAAACCATCATTCATGTGTTTGTGTTTCCTATTTTTCCAATTATAATGTCTCCTCAGCATAGCATTAAATATTTAGTTTTTCATTCACACAGCCCTGCAGTTATAAATCATGATGCATGTGAACATGACTGTTTCCTTTTCTAATGGCCATAATGAAAGTTAAAGAGCCATAGATGGTATTAAGCTGTTTATTTGACATAAGCCAGTTGATGATTAAATCATGCCAAAATATGTTTAACTTAATTTATTGTTTAATGTTTGTAGCTTATAGGCTTAAATATTTGTTTCTCTAAATTCTCTAAAATATTATTTATGTCGGATTATGCATGCTCCTTTTTTCAATTTCTTTAAGCCAACATATCTATTTCCCTTCTGCCATGTATCGACTTACTACAGAATAATCTATATATTTAATTTGTTGCTCAGTCTGTTCCTGCACATCCATATAAATAATTTCTTCCTTAACATTTGATCACAATGAAAACAATTTGACAATTTTAATTTTGTACAGACTTCTTATCATGTCTCCATCTTTTTCTTACCTGTTGCAGTCTTCTGGGGTCCTTTTTCCACCTCAGGTCACTTTATCTCTTTGGTTCCTCCCCCACTCTTCTCTCTTCCTCCGTCCCAAATGTTATGAGAGTCTGAGATGTCGCTCCTTCCTTAATAAAGATATCTTCGAATCTCTACCATCTAAATACAAACCCCGGTCTCTCCTATCATTTGGTCCTGATGCGTGGGCTGGTGTTGGTTGTTTTGTTGTTTGTGCATCTCCCCATCTCTCTGCACAGCTGTATTCATCTCCCCCAGAGCCTTTGTGCACCCCCTCCCTACCTCTCTCTCTCCCTCTTATGCCACTCACCCTCTCATTTGCACTGCATCTCTCCCCTGTTCCCTTCACAGCCCCCACACATCCACACATAGGCACATACATGTACTTTACGCACACACATTTACATCCTAATTCTCCTCCTCCACGTTGTTTTTCTCTTTGCCCTTAATCTTCAACCCTTCCCTTCCAATTTACACTGACACCACACCTCCTTCTGGGCTTCGAAGGACTCCTCTGGCTCCTTCCTCTTTGCCGTCTCCTCACCTCAAGCTCTGCTACCTTGCATCAGTGTCATCACCCAAATAACTTTCCTCCTTATCTTCACTTTCATAAAAAACCCATGTGGCTCCCCTATAATATGAAAAGACTATGTGAGACTAATTTTTACTTTATGCTGCTCCTAAAACTTCCCTCCTGCAGCCTCCAACCCCGTCTACAAAAAGCTTCTGCTGTCCACATTCTGCTTAATGATAATGTTAAACCCTAATGATGGTTGTGATGGTGATGACATATCCCAATCCTGTCTCCTAAAAATTACGTTCCCACAGAACTAAACTGCATTCCCAATTACGTTTAGCAAGAAACGTATTTTCTCCCACATTACATTTGTTATGAACGTATCTCAAACACGTTTATTTTCTACATATCTTCTAGAAACATATTTTCTCCCACGTTACGTTTCTTATGAACGTATCTTAAATACGTTTATTTTCTACATATCTTTGCCATTTATTGTCTTGCTTATAATAATGATAATAGTCATTTATAAATATCATTTTAGAGCACACATTTGAAATCAGTAGGTGAGGCTGTAAATTCGCCAGCTGTTACTCTCATGAGCGAGGCAGAAAATAATAGTTTTTAACATGCCAAAAAGCTGCTGTGTCGTTTATTGCACCTCAAACATTAAAACAAATCCAGTTACGTGTTTCTGTACTTCCTCTAACGGCCCGTCTACACTACAGCGTCGAGAGCGTCGAAAGCTCCAAGCAGCTCCAAGCTGCCCATTCACTTTCAATGGGGTGACGTCACGTAGCCGCGCTTTTTCGCCGAACTGAATTGTGGGTAGCCGAGCGAGGCGTCTCAGGCGACCCAGGCGACCAGAAGTTGAACATTGTTCAACTTTTGGTCGCCTGGGCGCCGGAGTAGCCAGCGCCAGCCAATCAAATCCCGTTTCCCAAAATCTGACAGCTGAAGCGCCAGCCAATCAAACCGCGTCTAAGCTGGGAGAGATATCCCGCCGTTCATTTCTATATTTCAAAAAAAGATGGAAGAGAAATTAATAATCGCCGTAGCGAATCACCCGGTTCTTTATGACCAGACCCTCCTCACATACCGGGATACAAACCGGAGGAACCAGTCATGGAGGGAGGTGGCAGAGACAGTGGGTGAAACTGGTAGGTTTTCGCCTGTTTGGGGATTTTATATCCAGTTTACGTAGTGTTAACATAGCTAGCAAGCATAGCCATTAGCCACTATATTTGGCATAAAATAGCACCATAGACATTAATCACATAAATGTTCATCATCCGCTGACACTTTACCTCTGCCACATCATAAACTATATTGCATTACATTAATGCACACAATGTCATACTCTGCTTTCACATTTCTTAGTTATATATATATATATATATATATATGCAAAAATGCATTCTATTTCCATGTAAATTACTGCTTTATTTAATTTTTATCTTTTTGCACTTTAACTGTATTTTATTATGGTGTAAAACATTTTGTGTTTTATATTAGATTTCTTGTTTTTTATATATGCACCATGACATCAAGTCAAATTCCTAGTAGGCCTATGTGCAAAGCTACCTGGCAATTTACCTTTTTCTGATAAAGTGTGACATGTAAAACCTTTTATGCAATTGACAGTGATAAAGGGATTTGTTTTTCATTAATAGAGGAATCATTTTCTTAAATTCAAGAAATTAACTGTATTCTTTCATTTCATTTTATTAGAGGAAGTGTGCAAAAAGAAATGGAAGGCCCTCAGGGATAAATATAGGAAGGAGCGGCTATTGGAGAAGGAAGGGAAAAGGAGTGGGGCAGGGTCTTCCGGGGGATCTAAGCCCTGGCGTCTCGCGGCAATCATGAGCTTTTTAAAGCCATTCATGCTTGACCGCGAGACGTCCAGCAATTTCCCCCGGCAAGCCCTGCCTCCATCCATAGAAGAGGAAGAGGAAGAGGAAGACAGCCTGGAAGAGAGCTTGGATTTGGATGATAGCATAGAAAGTCAGCCAGGTGCCAGTCAGCCAGCGAGCCAGCCAGCCAGTCAGCCGGCCGGCCAGCCAGCCAGCCAGCCAGCCAGCCAGCCGGCCAGTCAGTCAGCCAGCCAGCCAGCCAGCCAGCCAGCCAGCCGGCCAGTCAGCCAGCCAGCCAGCCAGCACAGGCGAGAGTCCGGGGGAAAAAGCGAAGGGGAAGGGAGATGTCTCCCTTTGAGGAGAATCTGCTTTCCACTGTCGGCCCAATGATGGAAATGCCACCACCACCACCCCCACCACCAGTGGTGGAGGAGGAGGACGACCTGCTCTTCCTCAGGAGTCTCTTGCCCACCATGAGGATGATGAGCAGAATAAATAGGCTGAGGCTCAGACTAACCATCCAACAGGCGGTCCTGGAGGCAGCGGTCCTGGAGGCAGCGATCCTAAATAATTAATTAATTACATACACATACTGATACTGATACTGATACTGATCCACATGACATGTTTTTACACTCATCACACACTTCACTCACAACATTACATAAATAAAAGTTATTTAAAGTATGTTATGGCTATACTGTGTCTTGACTTGTTCATGTGGTTTGTCAGTTGCAACATACCAGAAGCTTCATGTATGTCGATTTATAATGTGCTGTCTTCTGTAATTGTTCAGCTGAAAACCTGTTGTAATTTTTATCACTAAAAACAGGACTGAAGGAAAAAGGTTGTTAGTCATATCATAATATCAATTCAGGAAACATGTTTATTAGGAATGGTTGATTTTAAAATGGCTCATTTGGAATATTTGCTTTTTAAAGAAAATATGGGTAGCTCTTAAAAGAGCTTTTGGTTTGGAGGAGCCGTGGTGACCCTACACCACGTTCTGCTGCCATGACACTGCACCCTCCTCATTCAGATAGCTGCAGAAGGTCTCTCGCAGTTGGATGGATCTGCGTGTGGCGTTGTTGGAGCCCATCCTCGGTGCATCACACAGGGTTGGAGTAGCTTCACCCGTGGACTCTGCGATAGGTGTGCGTGATGGTCTTCCTATCGTCTTCCTGCGGAGGAAGTTGTGCAACACACAGGCGGCCTTCACACACAACTCTGTTACCTCCGGGCTGGTGGTGATGACACGCCGGAACATTCTCCACTGGGATGAGAGGATGCCAAACGCACATTCAACAACCAACCTGGCCCGGCTGAGTCGGTAGTTGAACAGCCTCCTTTCACGCGTGAGCTGACGTCCAGGGAACGGACGCAGCAGGTTGTCCAGCAGCGGAAAAGCCTCATCTCCAACGAACACATGGGGAAGGAGGCCGAGCCGCTCTGCTCCTGGGATGACGGTGTCAGGTGGGAGCTGCAGACTGCCATCTCGGAGGCCCTCTCCAAAAGCGGAATTCCTCAGGCTTCCACTGTCGCTGCTCTTTCCAAATCCTCCGACATCCACTACCCTGAAGAGGTACTGGGCATCCACGACAGCCAGCAGTACCAAGGAGTGGGTGGACTTGTAATTGAAGTAGAGGGACCCAGAATTTGCCGGAGCCTGGATCACCACGTGCTTCCCATCTATGGCACCAACGCAATTTGGAAAGTTCCAGCGCTCCTGGAACCCAGCAGCGATGGCTCTCCAGTCCTCGGTCTGTGGTACCGGCATGGTCTCCTCAACCAGGGCGGTCCAGATGGCACTCGCAACCTCCCTGACAATGACAGCCACTGTTGCATGCCCGACCCGATAGCTGAATGATATGGTCCTGTATGAGTCACCGGTTGCCAGGTACCTGAGAAAAAATATATATACATGATTACAAAATATATTTATTCAGACCCCACACACACACAGATCACAGACACACACACAGATCCCCCCCCCCCACACACAGATCACACATTGATCTCACACACACACACACACACACACACACACACACACACACACACAGATCCCCCCCACACACAGATCACACATTGATCTCACACACACACACACACACACCCCCCACATACTTTGTTTACCTAGCTATCTTAATTAATGTTCCATCTTCTGACCTAAATCACAGACTTCATTCATGCATTCTCTCTCCTTCTATACAGAGTCAGATGAAAGAAGTAGAAATACACAAAACGTACCGTAGGCAGATGGCGAGTCGCTCGGCAGGTCCGATTGACAAACGCAGATGGGTGTCAGCCTTTGAAATGAGTGGACCCACTTTTCCGAGCAACTCGTCAAACACGTCTTTGCTCATCCTGAAGTATTTCTGAAAGAGTTTGTCATCCAGACGGAGCTCTTGGACCAGAACGTGGTATTCCCCCCGTTGCAAACGTTTTCGGAGTATAGGATGTACCCAACAGTGACGCACACTAAATGGCTTCCTGCGAGACAATGTATACAATGTATGCAACCTTGCACACACACGTGTTACCCTTATTGCCCTTCTTACCCTTGCTACAACACCGGCATCCATTTTAGCAATAGTGGAGAAGAACCGGGGTTTTTTGCTTTGTATGTCGGGGGCGGGACATTCATGTGATTGGTTGTTGGTCGTGTTGCTTGAATAAAATCCCCAAGCTCCAGACACGCCCAGCTCCAAGCTATTTTTGGAGCTGTAGTGTGGACGCTCCGTAAGAAGAAAGGACAGTAACAGAAGAGCTCTGTGGCTTCAGGCTTGATCGCTGTTCAAATGACAGCGTTGGTTTCCCCAAAAGTGGGCGGGGCTGTAAAGTGAAGTAGATTTTACACTCATCTATTATTCAAAACCATTCTATTTATTCTAACGTAAATTACATGCCAGTGTTTTATGTTTTTATTTTAAATCGTATAATGTCGGACTTTTTTTCCCATCTGTGAGGAAAATAAATGGGGCTTAGTACTGAAATACTGAAATCTGTATTTTTGAAAATCTTTTTTTTCCTTATTTACTCAACAATAACACACAATTATCCTTGTTTTTATTTATTCGTTTAATTCTATAATCTTGGGCTTTTTAGCCGGAAATAAAGTCACCGGAAACAGACGTAGGCCTATAAGGGACATTTTGAGGATACACACAAACCCACTGAACAGATTACCCAAGATCCTCAGCTTGAAGCTCGTTGATTGGATGTTTAGCCGCAATGCATGTTGGGATATGATGTTAATGCGATATGATATCCGAAAAAAATAAATAATACTTTATTCCGAGTGTTCTTGCTTTTCTCTTTGGAAGTCATCACATAACGGCATTGTAATACACAGTTTGGCTGCATTAAATATTACACATCTGCTGTAGTTCTTTATTTATAGAGCCCTGATGAGAAGACTTCTAGACAAACTGGAGAACTGCAGCCAAAACTGAATATGTGATGTGGATCATAAATATATCAACAATTAAACAACACCTTGCATTTCTTTTCACAAAATACGTCTCCTTGCAGTATCAACACTAATTCGGCTGACTTTTATATTTGATCCAATTGGTAGATAGGTTACATTTACACCATAACGGTGCACAGCTGGTAGAAAAGGACTTGTAGTTTTTAAAGATATTACTGATTTTCTTTGAATATAAGAATGTAAATACTGAGTTGAGAGAATAGTCAGGGAATTTGGGTGATGGGAGACACATCTATGGAATCACAATTTCAATAGCTTACCATTAAATGACGTATATGCCTTTCTGTCTGTGATGTTTTACAAATCAGATATTAATGTGTAGAAGTAAAGCATGAGAAATAGTATAGTAATATCCTGTAAAATGATGTAAAAACATGAATAAAACTACACATCTTCAGATGTTTTACATACATAAGTGTCCTACACTAATAATACAAAGTTGTTATTATTAGTATGCTGTGTGTACCTTGTGTGCACCGCCTAGTGGTTAAAGCACGTTCTTGAATTATTTTTGTTGAATAATGTTATTTGATGAAAAAAATATTAAGAGTACATACTTTCATAGGGGAAAAGTAGAAAGTCAATGATAGAAGTATAGAATATAAAAAAATCAAGAAGATACTGTAAGTGATCTCTACAATAAAACAGTTTAGTGCACAATGTACAAAGATATTAATATGAGGATGTGCAAAACAGACAAGCTAATTAACCTTTATTAACACATTAAAGAATACTTTAGGTTAAGGTCTTCTTTCAAATAAGAAAAAAGCTTTGGGGGTATCTATCTACAGATACATATTAAGCCTGACAAAGTACTTAACGTCTGATGTATTGCTTTCCTGCAATGTTAACTATGTTGAAGCACTTATTTTAACTGATATTATACACATTAATTATAATATTATGTATGTAGATAGTATAAGAAATGTGCATAATTTGACAGTTTAATGGTGGAGATACACACACATATTGATAGATGTCTTGTAATGCACTGTTGAGGAACCTGTGACCCAAGTTTTTCATTCATTGCATAACTACACCATAGTTGTGTATATGATATGTCAATAAACCTTAGGAAATCTTGAAATCTTGAAAGGGATGTGCAAAATAGCAATTATATACAGTTTTTACAGACACGGCAGGCAAAAACATTGTTTTTCAAGTACTGGTACATTTTGAGATTTTGTGCTATTTTGATTCCATAACATGTTTTCTTTCAGGCTTTTGGAAGGAAAACGTACTATAGTTTGTCTATTTGCGTCTGTAGATTTCTCCTAAATTCACCAAAAGTTAGCATTCTAATGTAACATAAAGTACCGCGAGCGCTGTGTGCACCATGTCAACAGAGGTATCGCTGGAAAGCTGTGTCTCTCCTGCACAATCTCATCGGATCCAAATATGGTCATTTCCTTTGTATCAGCATCCAATCGTGAAAGCACAAAGGGGTCTTAAATCAAGAAACGAAATCTCATTGGCTGGTGTCAATTTCTGACAACGTGATTCGTTCAGATGCGTCACGTGGTGTGAGTTTTTTCTCCTACTCTGAGTTCGAAATTTCAACTTCAGTAGCACGTAGAGACACCAAACCTTCCAGTTATATTCCTATCAATATTATGAAGGCTTTTACAGAAGGGTTTGTTCATATATAATTCATAGCCTGAATTATACAACATTGTATACCTAAAAACATGGCGAAAATGGATATTTTAGGGCTGTTGACAGTATTTTCTGATTTATGGAATGATAAAAAGAGATATCCAATATCCCTTCTGTAAAAGCCTTAGATACTAATATGACTACAAAATTAAACAAGAATTTTGAATCTGGCTATATCCAAAGTTCAGATTTCAATTCCTGAAATGTGTTAAAATATGTGCATATGTAATGAGATAATGGGTAATTTGCATATTTAAACATGCTATTTCAGAAAACTTGTAATACAAAAGACAATTGCCTTATTGTAAGTAATTAACTGGAGAAATTTCTAGCTGATACCTTTAAGTTAAAAAAATTACCCTATTCACCTGGGGTGTCTCGCCTTAAGCCCGAAGGTCCCCGCTGGCGAGGACCCTGTTTTTTTTTTTCACGACACTGTGTCTCAGGGCATCTTAATATTTAAAAACCTATCAATGTGTTATACCAGATTAACGAGAAGAATCTCAGCTAACTGACGATACGAACCATTTTTACCGAAACAAAACACAAGTCTCACAAGAAGCGTTAGACCTTAGCTAAAACGGGCAGATGCTACTTCCGGTGCTAACTAGCAAAAACGATCTTTAAAACTTAATATTTTCTGCACAAACTACATATCATCTGAAAGCTGATACTCCACAGATTATTTTGTTATAAGTATCATCACTGTAGGACCCAAACTCACTGAGCTAGCAGCCAGAACAGAGAAGAAAAAAAACAACAGTTTTCAAAACCATAACAATAATTATGTCTTACCGTTGCTGTTTTGTGATCAAAGCTCTTGTTCAAGGGAATAAAAACGCTGCTTAAGGTTCATCCAATGTCTCTTAGTCCCTTTAGAATTGTTCCTGATAATCTATCATTACATTCATGGCAGCAGAGTAGGTATAAAGTTTCGCAGTCCCAAGCTAATGCTGTCTCACGTGCTGTTTACGCAAACCTCTCTCTACTTAACGTAAGTGTTTAGCGGGACTTACTAACTGTCACTCAATTATATTGGCTCTAACGGTTCAGAAAAGGTGTCAATCACCCAAATCGACCATTGGGTTCCAAAGATATGATCCTGCGTAGTATAAACTACGCCCGCTCCGGCTCCATTACCAACCCAGTCTCACGGCATTTCGTGTTCACCAACACGATTTTTAATCTATTGATTCGTGTTCACCAACACGATTTGCCCCTTTTTTTCGTGTTGCACAGCACGATTTTAAAAGCAATGTATTTCTACTGCCTGCAGCACGTCTTTTTCTCCGGTTGGGTCGAGGAAGACCGGAAGCTGTGTGGTTCATAAAAACATGTTCTTACTCAATATCAAGCCACAGTTATTGCTTTTATTTGAAATCGTATAATTTCGGACTTTTGTTGCCGTCTGTGAGGAAAATAAATGGGGCTCAGAGCCTCAGGATACTGAAATCTGTATTTTTTAAATCTTTTTTTCCTTCTAATTTGTTATTCTTTTCAAAATAACACACTGTTATTTACTCACCAATAACACTCAATTATCCTTGCTTTTATTTATTGGTTTAATTCCATAATCTCTGGCTTTTTTGGCGTCCGTCAGGAACTGAATTTCAAAATAAAAATAACCGGAAACAGACGTAGGCATTTCGAGCGATTACCCAAGATCCTCAGCTATGGTTTTAAGCTCGTTTATTGGATATTTTAGCCGCAATGCATGCTGGGATTTGGTGTTTATATGATATGAAATCCGGAAAACATTTTAAAAGAATAAAATAATACTTAATTCCGAGTGTTCTTGCTTTTCTCTTTGAAAGTCATCACATAACGGCATTGTAATACACAGTTCGGCTGCATTGTATATGACAGATCTGCCGTAGTTCTTTATTTATAGAGCCCTGATGAGAAGACCTTTGGAAAAACTGAGAAAATGCCGCCGAAACTGAATACTTGACGTGGATCATAAATATATTCAACAATTAAACAACATCTTCAATTTCTCTTCACACAATACGTCTCCTTGCAGTATCAACACTAATTCGGCTGACTTTTACATTTGATCTAATTCACAGATAGGTTATATTTACACCATAACGGTGCACAGCTGATATAAAAGGACTGTAGTTTTTAAAGATATTACTGATTTTCTTTGAATGTAAGAATGTAAATACTGAGTCTGAAATAGTATAGCAATATGCTGTAAAATGATGTGAAAGCATGAATAAAACGTGTCCTACAATAATAATACAAAGTTATTATGGCTGTGTGTACCTTGTGTGCACCGCCTAGTGGTTAAAGCACGTTATTGAATTATTGTTTTTATGTGTTATAATATAACACATAAAAACAATAATGTACTCTTAATATTTTTTTCATCAAATATTATTTGAATATTTGAATACAAATATGAAGAGTACATACTTTCATAGGGGGAAAGTAGAAGGTCTGTGATAGAAATATAGAATATAAAAAATCAAGAAGATACTATAAGTGATCTCTACAATAAAACAGTTTAGTGCAGGATGTACAAAGATATTAATAGGAGGAGGTGCAAAACAGAAAAACGAATTAACCTTTATTTAAACATTAAATAACAGATTAAGGTCTTCTTTTAAATAAGAAAAAACTTTGGGAGTATCTATCTACAGATAAATATTAAGCCTGACAAAGTACTTAACGTCTAATATATTGCTTTCCTGCAATGTTAACTATGTTGAAGCACTTATTTTAACTGATATTATACATATGAATTATACTCTTATGTATGTAGATAGAATAAGAAATGTGCAGAATATGAATATGTTTAATGGTGGAGGTACACACATATTGATAGATGTCTTGTAATGCACTGTTGAGGAACCTGTGACACAAGTGTTTCATTCATTGCATAACTACACCGTAGTTGTGTATATGATATGTCAATAAACCTTTGAAAATCTTGAAAGGGATGTGCAAAATAGCCATAATATACAGTCTTTAATTAACTATTAGTAGAGAATAACGAGTAATGAATATACTTTATTACTCGTTTCCATTCATGTCAATTGCAGATACATGTTTAGTCTTCTCAAGCACCAACTATCAAATATCTCTCCTGATTGTTGGCACTTGACAATCACCTTACCTGAATTTTACTCAGGTCACATGTAACTAAAGTCTGATTTAAGGGTTGTTTATATTTCACATAATTAATCAGAATCTGAAAAGTAACTCAAATAAATGCAGTGGAGTAAAAATACCAGGTTAACCTCTGAATTGTCGTGGAGTAGAATTACAAAGTAACAATGAGCTGTCTTGTGGGTATATATTAATGCTGCACATTATGGACACAAGCGATTTTCACCCATTTATTAATTATATGTTTTACATTTGACACCAATGTGTTTAATACTGGCAACTTCTAATCGTGGGAAAAACGAAAACGTTCAGTAGAGACGTCCCATAGAACATTTTGCGAAACACAATAGCCAGCATGTGTAGTTCTGGGGGGGCGTTCGATTCCAGTTTTGGATAGTCTGGCATGGTTTCGTTCCATTTCACACAGCTGTTTGACGCTCTGCGTAACCTTACGGGGACTGTAGTCCTAAACCAGGGGTGGGGAACCTTTTTCCTCTCAAGGGCCATTTACATTTTTTCAACATCCTCCGAGGGCCGTACAAATGATTGACCTCTGCTTAAAAATACTAAAATCACAGCCCATTCATTTGGCCTTTCTTTCATGCTGTGCAAAGAAAAAGCAACCTCTTAATCCAGATATCTTACCATGACTTTCCTATCAATGTAGACATGATTTAAGTGAGTGGGGGGGGGGGGAGATTTTTTTTTTTTTAAATGTTGAAGTTAAAAGCACCAATCTGGTGCACCTTGAGAGCAAAATTAAGAGATCTATGGATACATCTCTCAACACCCAGATGAAACAGAACTGGAAGCAGATTTCTTTTTCTTTATGGATATTTTACAAATCACTCCCCTTTCAAACTGTATTCTTGTTCATTTATAACAACTTTTTTTTACTGTCATATAGGATTTTATACCTGTTTTTCCTTTAGTCTCTTATTTTTTTAGAACTATACTGATCATATAAAGATGTGCCTTTACCTCACTGGTTGTAGGAAAAGCTTCTTATATTCGTTAGCATAGCTAGCTAACCAGATGCTAATAACAACAAAGTGATTGACTGTAGGCCTATGATCAGTATGACAGATGAACAGATCGCCACTGGGCTCTCAACTAAAGACACAGCCACGCAAAAACTGCGGCATGTGTATGGCTCCTTATGGATACTGCGATTTGTGAAGTCCCGGCCCGGAGCCGTGTTCTGGTGCTCTCCATCAGAACTGCATCCCTGTCAGACGAGACATATACCACGTGATGACACGTTATGCTCGTGTTGTGTTCAAGGACCCTGACCTTGGCCAGGAAAAACAGGTACTCACTTGTTTAATTTGTTTGCGGTCTAGATTTCTTTAATTTTGTTCTTTTTTGCGTGTGTTTATAAATGACCTCGAGGGCCGTACCAAAAGGTCTCGCGGGCCGTATACGGCCCGGGGGCCGGAGGTTCCCCACACCTGTCCTAAATGATAGCTGGGGATTATGGGTAGTGTAGTGGCTTCGGCCATCCTAAACTCAGAAATGTTGACAATCGCAATAATGCTCGAAATGTCCCTTATAGGCCTACGTCTGTTTCCGGTTATTTTTATTTTGAAATTCAGTTCCTGACGGACGCCAAAAAAGCCCGAGATTATGGAATTAAACCAATAAATAAAAGCAAGGATAATTGTGTGTTATTGGTGAGTAAATAACAGTGTGTTATTTTGAAAAGAATAACAGATTAGAAGGAAACAAATATTTAAAAATACAGATTTCCGTATTCTGAGGCTCTGAGCCCCATTTATTGTCTGAGCCCCATTTATTTTCCTCACAGACGGCAACAAAAGTCCGAAATTATACGATTTAAAATAAAAGCAATACTTGTGGCTTGATATTGAGTAAGAACATGTTTTTATGAACCACACAGCTTCCGGTCTCCCACGACCCGACCGGAGAAAAAGACGTGCCGCAGGTAGTAGAAATACATTGCTTTTAAAATCGTGCTGTGCAACACGAAAAAAAGGGGCAAATCGTGTTGGTGAACACGAATCAATAGATTAAAAATCGTGTTGGTGAACACGAAATGCCGTAAGACTGGGTTGCCATTACGCATGAGGCAGCCAGAAGGGAGAGTTTCACCACCGAGCAGGTGCTAGAGATGCTAGCTGACGATAGCTATGATCATACCAGATGACTCTTCGTCGGATGATGAAGATCTCCTCCAGCCAGACCTGGATCCGGACAGTAGTGACTCGGATGTTGAACTTCCACCACGAGAAAGGTATGTAATCTCTCTGTTTTTATATATTACTTATGTGTTTGGTGGAACTGCGTCACAGTGCTAGCTTCACCAATAAGCTACAGGAATGATTAGGCAAAATGCTAAATAGTGTTACTTGTCTTTTTGGAGTTACATTTTCGAAATGAATGGCCAGTGAATGAATATAAGTAGTTATAACCATGCTGTTTCAATCAAATTAGTATGCATATAAAGTGACAGGTGGTCACGCCCCCAATTATGCAAATGAGCTAAGTACGTCTCCCATTGGCCAATGAGCTAAGTCCCGCCTCCCATGTCCCCCTCCCATTCTTTGATGTGTGTGTTATCAGATTGGCGTGAAAGGCCCCCGGCCTAGTTCTTTGATGTATTGATTAAGATAGTCTCTTTGAGTTAAGGTATTTGACCCCTGACCCTGAGAGTGGAGTAATAGAGAACCGCAGTGACGCGTCGTAAAACCCGGAAGTAAGTTAGCATTTTTAGCACGTCAAAAAAGCAATGCATTTTCTCCATAGGGTTTTGGAAAATAGCTCGAAATAAGGTCTGTGGTTGACACAAATTTAAGAGATAAATCACGTTTTGTTCTACGACAGTAGATACATCAGCAGTGACCTCACTGGTGATTTTTGAAGAGTTTACGTGTCTGAAAAACGATGGTTGTTACCGAGTGGCTGAATAGGACTACAGAAATTGTCGAGGCTGCTGTACGTCATTACGCCTACACACGTAAACACTCCCGCTAAGTTTGTTTTCCCCTGTGTTCTGCTTGAAAGCAAGTACCTGCCTATCTTTAGTATCTGTATATCTATAACTGACCATTAGAATCTGTATTTTTGAAATTGTCGTTTTTAACACCAAACTATAGAATAATTAATTACCAGGATTTTCCAATTTTACTCGGCAGTTCGTTTTGTTAGCTAACGTCAGCTAAAGCTAGCGCTACTAGTTAGCTACGCAATGGTTTGTTGCTTTGCTCCGGGTTGCAGCCACAGGTCTTTGCATGAAACGTGCTCGTTCTATCGTTTCCCGGCCAATGTTTTCCAAAGGAGAGTCTGGATTCGTGCCATGAGGTAAGCTGACGTTACATTGTTGTCCATGTCACGGTGAAATGTAAATGATGGGTAGTGACTGTATCGCTGTTTTAGAGATGGCGCTTCTGAAAAGACTGCAACATAAGTAAAGATAATGAATACATCCTATTAAAACCTGTGAGGCTTATATGATAAGTCTAATTAGTACAAGCAGCATAACGTTTCACCATGTAACGAAAGATTGTATTCAGGGAAATCAGTTTGACATATTGAACTAATAACAAATCACCTCTGGCTGGCAGAGAACTCTCTGCTCCATAGCTTCTCTTGGATGTAAAATTACATGTACATTTTACATTTATATTCAATTTAATATTCCATCTCTCACATACTTTTGTATATATAATAACTTATATTTTGTTTTTCTTGTTATGCTGCTGCAACACAAATATTTCCCAAATTGGGATCAATACAGTAATATCTTATCTTAATTAATTAAGAAATATAACTATTATAATTAGTGTAGCAGCTGACACCTATTTTCAATATGGATTAATCTACCTTTATTTCTTTAGTTCAATTTTCATCTATAAAAATGTCAAAATAGTGAAAATGTTCACGAGACAAAGTGCAAGGTTATATCTTTAGATGTTTTGTTTTAGCCTATGTACTGTATGTTGTGACGTTTAGATACTACTGGGACCCCAAAGCAGAGACTGACAAAAAATAAAGTTTCAAAAAGTTTAATAAACAAGGTAATCCAAGGCAGGTACTGACGACAGGGAGCTTGGCTGGCCGTAGTAAACCAAAAACAAAGCTGCGGGAAAACGTTTCCGACCAAAACTCAAAAAGAACTCCTTAACCAACTACAACAGACTCCAGGCTGCAGAAAGGCACTCCGGACCGCGGGACAGCATGAAAAATACTCTGGCAGAGAAGTGAGGTGAGGGCCAGGCTCTTAAAGAGCAGGTAATCAAGTGAGTGGGGACAGGTGTGCCTCATCTGCAACCAGGAGTAACCAGCCACGCCCCCCTGTCACACACCAGCCCTGCAGAGACAGAAAGACAGAGTAGTGAGGGGTAAAAGGAGCACACAACAAGTTAAACACAAAAACAACAAAAGCCCCATGCAAAACATAACAGTATCCCCCCCTCAAAGGACGCCTCCTGGCGGCCTACCAGGACTATCCGGGAAACGGACATAAAAGTCTTTCAAGAGTTTTGGGTCCAAAATCAGCGAGCGAGAAACCCATTGTCGCTCCTCTGGCCCATACCCCACCCAATCCACTAAATACTGGTATCCACGGCCCCACCTTCGAACCTTCAGCAACCTCCGTACAGTGAAGGCCGGGTGGTTGTCGATGAGCCGGGGGGGTGGAGGGGGTTTGGTTGGAGGGCAAAGAGGGCTGCAGGAAACTCTCTTAAGGAGTGACACATGAAAAGTGGGGTGCACCTTCAAGGCAAGAGGCAACTTAAGCCTAACCACACTAGGATTGATGACCCGTTCTATCTCATAAGGTCCAATGTACCTGGGAGTGAGTTTCCGAGAATCCGTTTGAAGAGGGATGTCACGGGAGGAAAGCCAAACCTTCTGGCCCGGTTGGTAATCCGGAGCTGGTCGTCGATGACGATCCGCCATCCTCTGGTTCCGGGCGGAGGTGCGGGTAAGAGCTGCCCGGGCTTCACGCCAGACTCTGCGGGCTCGCCGAAGATGCCCCTGTACTGAGGGAACTGCCACCTCTCTCTCTTGAACCGGGAAAAGGGGAGGTTGGAAGCCATTGGAAGCCATAAAGGGTGACATACCTGTGGCAGAGCACACCAGGGAGTTGTGGGCGTACTCAACCCATGGCAGATGAAGAGACCATGAGGCTGGGTTTCGAGAGGCAACACAACGAAGAGCCGTTCCCAGGTCCTGATTTGCCCGCTCCGTCTGGCCATTGGTTTGGGGATGGTACCCAGAGGACAAACTGGCCGACGCCCCCAATGCCCGACAAAAGGCCTTCCAAACTTGGGAGAAAAACTGCGGACCCCTGTCTGAAACAATATCCTGAGGGATACCATGCAGCCTAAAAACATGCTGGGTGAGAAGAGTGGCAGTCTCGAGGGCAGAAGGTAGTTTAGGCAGGGGGACAAAGTGCACAGCCTTAGAGAAACGGTCAACGATGGTCAGAATAGTGTCGTTCCCGTCTGATGGTGGGAGACCAGTCACAAAATCCACCGCAATGTGGGACCAGGGCCGGTGGGGAATGGGAAGTGGGCGAAGAAGGCCAGCGGGGGCCTGATGTGAGGCCTTGCTGCGGGCACAGACGGAACAAGCTGAGACATACTCCTTCGTGTCTGCGGACGTAGTGGGCCACCAGAAGCGTTGTCGAATTAGAGCCAGGGTCCGATGAAAACCTGCATGGCAGGCAACCTTGGACGTGTGTCCCCACTGGAGCACTGGAGATCTAACATCGGGGGAAACGAACAGCCGGTCTGGTGGACAATCCTGAGCCGCTGGATGGTCCTCCTGGGCCTCCTGGGCCTCCTGGACCACCCTTTCAATCTCCCATCTAGCTGCTCCCACGACACAGGAAGATGGCAGAATGGTTGCATCCCTTGAGTCCTCCACTGGGGAAGCGAACTGTCGGGACAAGGCGTCGGCCTTCACATTCCTGGAGCCAGGCCGGTAGGTCAAGGTGAAGTTGAACCGTCCCAGGAAGAGAGCCCACCGAGCCTGGCGTGAGTTGAGCCTGCGTGCAGAGCGAAGGTAAGACAAATTCTTATGGTCCGTCCATACTATAAAAGGATGGTTGGCTCCCTCCAGCCAGTGCCTCCATTCTTGAAGGGCCAGAACCACTGCCAGCAACTCCCGATTACCAACGTCGTAATTCCTCTCAGCAGGGGTCAGCCGACGAGAGAACGCTGGGATAAAATTGCCCCCACTCCAGAATCAGAGGCATCCACCTCCACCACAAACTGGACCCCTGGATCAGAATGAGAGAGCACAGGAGCAGTGGCAAACAGACATTTCA
>CALSCA010041797.1:0-10277 GCA_943590835.1 Pagetodes antarcticus | reverse complement strand
CCCCCCCCCCGGCCATAGACGGATGGGGGGGGGGGTCCCTCTGCCCCGAATGGGCTTACTACACGCCTGCCTCCCTGAATCCCTAAGGATAACAGGGAGAGCGCCAGAGCCCATGCCCCACACTCAAACACTGACCCTGTGCAGAGTGTGTGGACTAAAGTGTGGAGGGCTACCCTACCCCTCCAGCCCTGTAAGGGCCCAGCGCACCCCTCGCCCATCCCGGGACCCTCAGCGGGCCCGAGAACAACGAAGGCGCATTACGTCCAGGGAGGGGGTCAGATGCCAACTGACCCACAACCCCCCACCCCCCTACCAGTCCTGTGTTGCCCCCGCAAGCACAGACGAGGAGAAAGAGCCCGACATGTCCAAGAGATAAAATCTTATGAAGGGGCCTGGCGTCGTGCAAGACGCCGCTGTGCATATATCCTCCACACTCACACCGTTGAATAAGGCTGTTGACACATCTACAGCCCGTGTGGAGTGCGCACGCATCCCCGTGGGGCAGGCTCTCCCTGCCTGTCCGTAGGCATGTGCAATGCACTCGCAGAGCCAGCCTGCCAGGCGTTTCTTGGACAGAGCTTTCCCGATCACCCCTCCCCCGAAGCACACGAACAGCTGTTCGGTGCGTCTAAGGGCAGCCGTGCGCTCTACATAACATGCTAGAGCACGCACCGGGCAGAGGAGGTGCAGTTTAGCTTCCCTGTCCCCACCATGGGGGGGAAGACTAAAACCCCCTAACTGAATAGCCCTCAACCTGAACGCACTCCTTAGGCTCTTGGGCACAAAGGACGGGTTCGGTCTGAGTGTCGCGCCGCTCCGGTCACCCCGAATCAGTAAACAGCTCGGGTGCACCGACAGAGCAGATAACTCGGACACTTTTTTTTTTTTTGGCTGACGTTAAGGCAAGAAGCAAAGCTGTCTTCCACAACAGTGCTTTTAGGGAGGAGAGCTCCAGAGGCTCAAATGGTTCTAAGACCAGAGCTCCGAGCACTAGGGGCAGGTCCTGCTGTGGGGTGGAGGCGTGCACTACTGGGCGCAGCCTCCTGACCCCCTGTAAAAACTTCAACATCAGTGGTTGACTAAAGGCTGACCTGCCGCCAAATCCCTCATGGCAGGACGAGATGGCTGCTGCATACACCTTCACTGTTGAATGCGCAAGCCCTCTGTCCACCAGTAACTGTAAGAAGGAAAAAATAGAGCCTAACTCACAAGATAGGGGCTCTATTCTCCGCTCCTCACACCATCGCTGGAATCCTAGCCACTTTGGCCTGTAACAGGCTGTGGTGGATCCAGCTCTAGCTGCCTGCATAGACTGAATAACTCTGTCAGACAATCCACCCTGTCTCAACCTGTCCCTCTCAGGAGCCAAGCCTGGAGAGGACGGCCGAGAGTGGGTAACGCCCCGATTGCACCTGCCTCTTGAGACCTCGCCCCCCAGAACTGGGGAACCGCCCAGGGCTGGCCCACCTTCATCTGTGTCATCTCCGAGTACCACGGCGCCCCGACGCAGTCCAGAGCCACTAGGATGACTGACAGACGTTCTCGCCTCATTCTCCCCAGGAGAGGCAGAATGAGACGCAGCGGTGGAAAGGCGTAGAGCAGCTTTCTTGGCCATGGCTCGTGTGCAAACGCGTCCACCCCTAAGGGTGGGTCGTCGCTCAGGGCCATGGAGAACCACAGGGCACAGTGGTTGTTGCGCCGGCTGGCGAACAGATCCACTTCCGCTCTCCCGAACTGGTCCCAGATCTGCTTCACCACCTCCGGGTGAAGCGTCCATTCGCCTGGCAGGGGGCCGCCCCTCGACATGAGGTCGGCCCCCCTGTTCTCCAGTCCCGGGATATGGAGGGCTCTCATGTCTAACACCACCTCTGAAGCCCATAACCACAGCCTCTCCGCTGTGGTCAACAAGGCGGCGGAGCGGACTTCGCCCTGCCTGTTGATATAAGCCACTGTGGTGCTGTTGTCGCTCCTGACCATTACATGCCTCCCTTGAATTAGGGGCATGAAATGCCGGAGGACTAACACTACCGCCCGTAGCTCTAGGAGGTTGCTGTGTCGAAACTCTGTTATGCCCCTTTCACACCAGCGCCTTTTCAGCTCCGGCTCGGAGCTAGAGCCTGAAAAGCGCCGGGTTTTCCTGTTCACACCGCAGCGGCGCCGGCTCTTAGCTCCGGAATCCGCTTCATTTCCAGCTGGAAAAAATTGTCGGTCCGGAGGCAAGAGCTTTGGAGCTAAGAGGTGACGTCGCTTACGTCTCTCTTACGTCGAGGCGTGCAGGAAACTAAACCCACCTCCCCTGAACATGGGTCGACTGTCAGCCTGCCTACAAGCAGTAGTGCCTATAAACACACTTTATAAAGTCAGGCAACACTAACCAGGCTTCGTGTGATTCTGTTTATTTGTACCTTACTTTGACCATCCGTTCACTGTTATCGATCATTGTGGAGAGACGCAGACGTGTTGTTTTGTATTATTGCAGCTATCGGATGCAAGTAGTCAGTTTAGCTTCGGTTGCTATGCTAACATCACCCGTTTTATACCAGAGAAACTTTCATAACAGCGTTGTGATACCAAACAGTGTCAATTCAGACTGACACACATTCACTTAGGCTAAGGGGAACTGGGGATATGCATCAGCTGCTTGTGTGAGTCGGACAGTGAATACTTTAGAGCGGCCGCTGCAGTGTGAGCTAACCGGGAGCTAACGGGAGAATAAACTCCCGTGGAAGAGCAGCCAGCTCTGCAGCGGTCGGTAAATGCTGCAGAAACACATTAATAAACAATGAACCACGGCACTCTGGAGCAAAGTATAAGGTTGGAGAAGTCGTTATTCAATTTATTCTGGCTTCGTGTGATTAAAAGCAACACGATCATCGACCTGACGCAGTTGTTGTTGTGAGCGCTGTAATGGCTTCCGTTGGGGAGCAAATCAGCGATGTAAACGGTGACGTCATGACGCAGCAGGGGCAGCTCTGGGGCGCCAGTGGGCGGTGTGAACAGAGCGGGAGCTGAAAAGGGAAACCGGAGCTGAACCAGAAAAGCTCCCGCTCGGAGCTAGAAACTGAAAAGCGCTGGTGTGAAAGCCGCATCAGAGCCCAGCGCCCACCTATAGCCCTCTTCAGGCAGGTCCCTCCCCATCCTGTTCCGGATGCGTCCGTGAACACTGATGTAGGAGGTCATCCGTCCCAGTGGAGACCCCCTCCGGAGGTGATCCGGGAACCCCCAAAACCGGAGGTTGCCCTCCACTGAGGGGGGGTATGGTCACCAGCCGCCGTTTGTGCCTCTTGGGATCCAAACGCAGGCTGGAGAACCACCTCTGCAGGCGGCGCATATGCAGTAACCCCAGCGGGACCACAATGTGAGCAGCCGCCATGAGACTCAAAGTCTGCATGACAGTTAAAGCTGTCACTGTCGCCCCCTGTCGCAGCCTGTGAACCGCCTGGAGAAGGGACGCACTTCTGCTCTCTGACAGGGTGGCGCGTAGCACGCCTGCATCGAGCACCACTCCCAACTACAACGCCTGTTGGTGAGGTATGGGGGTGCTCTTTTTTCAATTGATCGCAAAGCCTCATTTGCTTAGGTGTGTGATCAATTGTGCTGTGCAAAACATTGCCTGTTCCCGTGACCCAGCCATGACTATGAGGTCGTCAAGTAAAATAAAACGTTCATGCCGTGGGCGCGCAGCGGTTGAAGCGCTGTGGCCACACATTTGCTGAATGTGCGTGGGGATAGGGAATAGTCGAAGGGCAGCGTATTAAACTCGTAGGCTATTCCCTGGAAGGCAAAACGCAGACACTTTCTGTGCTCTGGAGCAATTTCTACATGAAAGTACGCGTCTTTCAGGTCGATGGTGGTGAACCAATCGCCTGGCTGCACCAGCCCCAGTAACTGTTTCATAGTTAACATGCGGAATTTCCTGCAGGAAATGTGGCGATTCAGGCCGCGGAGATCTAGAATAGGTCTGAATTCCCCGGTCTTCCTGAGAACCAGGAAGTACATGGAATAAAGATCATTTTCTCTGTGCTGAGGGTGCACAACAGGCACAGCCTGTTTCTGCACCAGAGCCTGAATCTCTGCTGAGAGGAAACACATCTCCTCCTGGGAGGACAGATGTACCTCTTGCATGCCCATAAAAGAGGTGGGTGTGGGACACCCACAAGACAGTGGTCCATGTGATACAGTGGTACAGTGTATAGACATGTGGTACAGTGGGACGCTGCAAAACTGGAGTGAATGGCCCCATCCTGTCCCTCCACCTTGTTAGCACACAGCTGAGTTTCCATTCCCCAGAACATTGTGTTAATGGACAGGCCCTCAGTCGTGGGGCCGCAGCTATGAAGCTGTGATTCTCTCTGGTGACCCGTTCCGCCACAAAACTCCCCGCGAAGGGAAGATTTGCCCATGGAGGGTTGACACAGAAAGGGCCGATTATTTACTGAGGACCCTGAACGCACCGCCGCACGCTCTTGTGTGAGCGCGCGCTCCACCCTAATGCTGTTCTCACCACTACGTAAACAGCATTTATAGGCGTAGTGTGTTTTACTAAGGTCCCTGAACGCACCGCCACGCGCTCTTGTGTGAGTGCGGGCTCCGCCATAATGCAGCCTTTACTACTACGGTAAACTGCATTGGAGTCCCTGTACCCGCATAGTGCTCTCCTTTAGATAGCACTAAAAGGTGTGTTTTCTGACAACAGCACGTCGGCAATAGCGTCTCTTGAACCCGCACAGTGCTTTGACAGCACTCGGTTTATTCCACTCACGTGCACACGCCCACCTGTAAACACGGGGGCTCCCAGGAGAACAACACGATCCTCTTTGGAAAGTGACACGCGGCGTGATATCCCAGGGACATCACACAGCGGGCAGCGGCGGCGGCGGCCTGTGATGAAGTAGGGTCGACCCTATATCATGTGAAGCCACCGAGCACCGGTCCCCGGGTACCTAGCAGTGGCGACTCCCTGGAGTTAAGATGACTCTTTCTTCTTCTTTCAAACGTCTCAGTCTCTCGTGGAATCACTTCCGCTGCTGAAGAGAAAAGGTTGATAGTCAGGAGGCGAGGCCTCCTTTTATACGGTGTGATGCGTGCGCATTCAGGTAGGCCCGCCCAAGGCCGGCTACGTCTATAGAAGTCTCAGTGGGAGAATGCTCGCAGGGTAAGGTAGTACCCATAGAGTCCAGTAGAGGGCGGAGCCTGTGAGAGATATAACAGGAAATGCCGTAACTGTATGTAACAACGGTTTCAAATCAGCATAGACAAAAAATGTAAATTAATAACTAAAATAAAACTCCAAACATCTTTCATTGTGTTGCTTTTTTGTAAAGCTCTTTTAGTTGTAAACCTGATGTTTATAAGCTTCTTAGTTTTTGCAACAGTCTGTAAATATACACAATTTTATAATAAAATGCACACATTTACCTTTTTCTAGACTAAACACAGGTTTGATCCTAAGTTTAAAACATATGAGGTTATCATGAGGTTGTTAACATCGCAGTTTATCAGTGGATGTTTGCTGGAACTACTTGTAAACAGCTTGTTTCCTGACGGACACACACAGCGTGACTCCGGTCAGGCAGAGACCGGTCTCAAGTCAGCACCGCTGCAGACTTGCTGTTTGAGGGCTTGATAGCCCACTCCCCCTCCACACCGCTCCACACTCGTTGCTTTGGAACAGCCCTTAATATGGCGGACCCTCCGCGTGAACGCGCAAACGGAGGGGTAGGGTGTAGGGGGCGGTTTGGGAATGGTCCTAAATGCAAACAGTCATGCTTGGCTCTGAGCAGCACTTCCTGTCAGGCTGCATCCTTTGTTGCCATGAACACACTTTGAGCTGAGTCTGTCCTAAAGCAGATTAGCCAATGAAATGATGGTGTTTGTTAGCATGTTCCACAGGGATTAGGATATATTTAATTGTCACAGTACAGAGCACACTGTTACACTGTTTACAATGTTTACTCTGTTTGTTTTAGGTGCTCTGAGGGTTTAATAACCACTAAGTCTACTAACAGAGCATTTAATCAAGAAAGGCTTTGCATGTCAAACAGCATAACAAGGATGCAGGCCTCACACAATGCTTTGTTTGTTGCTGTACACCTTAAAGATATTTTCATATGCAATTCTGTGCAATACAATCCCAGCCCTCCATCACTTACTAATACATGTTTCCTTCCTTATTATATGCATGGGCACCAGCGTTTTAATTCACAGTTCAATCCTGTCTCTCGACTTGCTGCCTGTAAGCTATAGAACAGATAGGACCTGCAGCTCACTACCACTTTAGGACCTTTAGGAAAATTGGTCTTAAATATTACTTAACATTAATGCATTAACAGTGTTAGGTGTCTACCTTTTCCTCACAACATGGGATAAATCAATATGGATCTCGCATAACAAATACAATTTAATCTGTTCACATCTAAATTAAAAATGTCGATTGGGTAATGTACAGAAGTGAAAAGTTCATACGCAAACTCACTTGCTTTGTTCTGCTTGCAGTATTGAGAGGGAAAGAAGGAAGTGACCGACCTGAAGGGCGGAGATTTATTAGCTAGGGTAGGGGTGTGGTCTATACTTGATTGACAGTTGAGGTGGTGATGCAGGTATGGAGGAGAGTTTTGTGATTTTTAACAACCTCCCTCAACATTACACAAGTATTAATAAATGAATATTCTGATTTATGAAACAGTGCACACACCAGCCTACGCCTTTTTCCCTTAATAAATCACAATCAACTTTGCAAGATTCCCGTTATGCCCACTGTAGCCTATATATAGTAAGTGAACCCCCCCCCCCCCCCTATTCATATTTGTATCCTGCAATTGTAGGAAACGCCTTGAGTGGCTCAAAAAGAAAGTACATGTGTGGGAAATCAAAGTACTTGATGGGGATGGGATACAAGTCAATAATCTTCTCTGGTGAATGGAACAGTGGATGCCAAAACATACACAGCCTTATACAGGCAGAGTGTCGGTAGGGACTTTTGGAAAGGGGTGACACCCTTTATGAGAAACTGTCAGGAATGATCGGGGAATCCCTCCTGTCTGGACTCATGACTGGGGCAAACTACACATGAGACACAGGGCCACACGCATCGAGTGACTCTGATAACGTCATTTCTCTGCCATTTTTAGAAATTATAGTAAACCTACTGCATTCAATATGTGTTTTCTCATTTATGTATCAAAACAATTGGGACTATTCACAAAAAATCTATTTATATTTATGGTGTTATTTGTTCCCATACATCTTGTGTTTCTTGCTGGGGCGACATCACATCCACACGCTGTTGCACGGCATAATAATACTAACTTAATTTCTACGAGATACATTCAACACATCAGCTGCCCGACGCACGGGGGAAACATACTGGACCATGTTTATTCCCCTTTTCGACATGGATATAAGGCTCGCCCTCGGCAAATCAGACCACATCTCACTGCTGCTGCAGGCAGAAACTTAAACGGGACAGACCGGTAACAAGGACAGTACAGCGATGGAGTGAGGAGTCAGATTCAGCACTGCAGGATTGCTTTGCATCTACGGATTGGAGTGTGTTTGAGGACAATAACATCAACACACACACGGACACGGTCATCTGCTACATTTGGAAATTCATCGATGACGTGGTACCGAAGGTTTCAGTACGGACATTCCCAAATCAAAAGCCCTGGATAAACAGGCCTGTCTCTCTCCTCCCGTTCCTGTCTAAAACACTTGAACGCGCTGTCTTTAAACAACTCTCCTGTTATCTCCATCAGAACAACCTTCTGGATCCGCACCAGTCTAGTTTCAAGGCAGGTCACTCAACAGACACTGCCCTCCTTGCTGTCTCTGAGGAACTGCACACTGCTAAAGCAGCCTCCCTCTCCTCTGTCATCATCCTGTTGGACCTGTCTGCTGCATTCGACACAGTGAACCATCAGATCCTCCTTCGCACTCTCCAAGAACTTGGAGTTTCAGGCTCTGCACTTTCCCTCCTCACCTCATACCTCAAAGACCATACCTACAGGGTAACTTGGAGAGGGTCCGAGTCCGACCCTTGTCAATTAACTACAGGGGTCCCTCAGGGCTCTGTTCTTGGTCCCCTCCTCTTCTCCCTGTACACAAACTCGCTCGGATCTATCATTAGCCCGCATGGTTTTTCATACCACTGCTACGCTGGCTACACCCAATTAATTCTGTCCTTTCCCCGCTCAGAGACCCAGGTCGTCGCACGCATCTCTGCTCGTCTAGCTGACATCTCTCAGTGGATGTCTGCTCACCACCTCAAGCTCAACCTTGACAAGACTGAACTGCTTTTCCTTCCGGGAAAAGATTGTCCCACTCTTGACCTGACAATCAACATCGGCACCTCTGTTGTTTCCCCGACTCAGACTGCAAGGAATCTGGGTGTGACCCTAGATAACAAACTGTCCTTCACTGCAAACATCGCTGCTACAACCCGCTGCTGCAGATACACTCTTTACAACATGATTTCAAATACCGCAAAATAATCTGTGACGCATTTGTGTGTATTATGTTTGTTTCCCAGGGAAACCCTCACAAGAAACACCGGCTGTTGTTATGCCTGCTGTGACGTTAAGTTGCCTCTTGTTTATGCCTTTACAAGCTTACAAGTTGTTTTTATCATCTGAATTTGGCGAAACAAGTTTAATATTCTTAAAACCAAGACTTTGTTTATTTGAAATCAGATGAAAACAAACTGTCACGGACCCTGCCGTGTTATCTATGATTACTACGCTTTTCATTCATAATTTCAGCGGGAGGGAGGGGGAGCGGTGCTGTGGAACAGCAGAGTGGAATAAGGGGAATGCAGAGACTGGCTACTGTCATGTCTAAGAAACTTATTGTGAAAGTTTATTCTTTATGTTAGTTTTGTCATGTCCCTTTGTTCTGTGCTTTATGTTTATTCCAATAAGTAATTCTCCCTCTCATTCAGGCCTCCACGCTCCCCGCCCCTATCTGTCTCCTGTGTCCGTGATTGTTTTCCACGCCCTGATTGTTTCCACCTGTTTCCCCTTACCCTGTGTATATATTGTGCTAGTCCCCTCCTGTCCATTGTCAGTTCGTTTCCTCATTTAGGATACACGTACAAGCCTACTCTACGGACATATTACGTTCCTCTAAGCTCATGATCATAGTCCTTGTTTTTCCTCGAAAGAGTGTTATTGTTTTTCCCTGTTTTGTTACTGTGACAACAATACCAGTAAAGTCTTTATTTTGAACACTACCTGGGTCTGAGTTGAGTCGTGCATTTGAGTTCATGCCTCAGAGTTCACCCCTTGACAGCTACAAGTGTTTTAGGTTCAAGTTAGACAACTAACGTCTGGGTTAGTGTTCATGACTTCATGTTTAAAGTCATCTTAATGGTTAATCTCAATACACACACATTTCCCGTGCTTTCCAATAGTTTAAAATAGTTGTATTCCACTGTTTAATAACCTGTTCAATACAAACATGCCACTTGTAAAAATGAAATAACATTTCTGTTTACTGATATTTGTTTAGTGAGCTTATTAGAGGATGTTCCCTTTGATTGTAAAATGTCAATGAAGATGTCAGACTTAGTATATGTGTTAATAATTACATACAACACATGGAATTGTTGTGTGTGTGTGTTCCAAGTGAATCTGCGGCCCCCTGGTGGCCAGTACATGAATGATGTGGCCCCCACCACCATCAAAGTTGCCTATCCCTGTGTTAGATTGACTGTCAGTGACTCATGGTGTCCCTGTCCCTCTCCAGACGGTGGTGGTGACACCAGACATCCAGCCAGCTGTAGGTGGGACTTCCTCCCCTCAACCAGACATCTCATTCTGCCCAAGAGACTCCTCTTCAACTCCAAACTCCACCCACAAAATCAGCCCCGTCAGTGAGGACCCCCACACGTCTGCACGACCAGCACCGAGCAGCAGGTACAGAGGCACTCTGGTTCTGTACAATTAAGATTTTCAGTCGAATAGGTTTACTTATTTTGTTGTTATTATTTGATGTATTATTCTTTTTTACTTTTTATTATTTTTGAAAAACATTTTCTTGGAAGTGAATATGTCTAAAAAAGGGGCATAGATATTTACACAATTTAAGGATTTTTTTCAGACAAGGACTTGAGACGAAGGACCATGAATCCCATGATTTATTTTTTGTGAACATTTTTCCAAGAATTGTATGTTTCTGTTTGTTAATGTAGTTTAATGGTACGGCTTGATGATGAAAGGATGATACTTTCGTTTGTCTTCTTTCCTTACTTAGTTATATGAGATAAGTTTGTTTTACGT
>CALSCA010041796.1:0-10043 GCA_943590835.1 Pagetodes antarcticus | reverse complement strand
CTTGAATCATTCCAGTCCTGTTGTAACCTTGTGGGGTCTGCATCCTAACAACCTGTCCTTCCATCAAAGGTTGTAGTGGTCGGCTTGACTTATCATAGTACTGTTTTTGATACAGCCTCTTGTTTAGAAGCTGGGCTTTTACCTCTTGTGGATGGCGCATGTGTGGCTCAAGCAGCTTCCCCGAGACTGGGAGTGTTGTACGTGTTTGTCTCGACATCAGTCTCTGTGCAGGAGATCCTAATTTTGCGTCACGTGGTACATTCCTGATGTTTAATAGGTTGAGAAAAACATCAGTTCCATCTCTATGAGATTTCTCCATGAGCTGCTTAGCACTGCGCACAGCCCGTTCAGCTAGTCCGTTGGACTGGGGATACTCAGGGCTGCTGGTAATATGAGTGAAGTCCCACTGTGAAGCAAAGTCTTTAAAGCGCTGGCTAGTAAACTGCCTCCCATTGTCTGACATGAGGGTGTGAGGTGCTCCATGAACTGAGAAATGTCTTTTCAGCTTTGCAATGACTGTTGCTGCAGTGATATCACGAAGCATGTCTATCTCATACCAGCCTGAATATGAGTCCACTAGCACTAAGTATTGCTGATTGTGCCACTCAAAGATGTCAGTTGCTACAGTTGACCACGGCAGGTCTGGAACTGGATGCAGATGGAGTGGTTCTTTCTGCTGGTGTGGTTGTGTGCTGTTACACACTGAGCATGACTGTATTTCTGTGTGAATGTTGTCTGTCATAGTTGGCCAGAAAACAATGCCACGTGCTCTCCGCTTTGTAGCTTCTTCACCAGGATGTCCTCTGTGCATGATGCTGATGTATTCTTTCTGTAGTGACAGAGGAATAACTGCTTTGTGACCCTTCATTATGACTCCATTTTCAACAATCAGTTCGCCTCTGAAAGGAAAATACGGTCTAATGGCATGTGGAAGATTATGCTGTTTAGCGGGCCACCCGTGTCTGATAGTGGTGCTGAGTGTTTGCAGAGTCATGTCTTCAGCGGTGTGCCTCTCTAACTCTTCTAAGCGAGAAGAAGATATGTAGTTAACAGTCATCACGTCGAAGTTGTCCTCTTCTTCAGCTTGCTGAACTGTGGAGCTGCGGGGAGCTCGCGACAAAGTGTCAGCCAGGAACATTTGCTTTCCACATTTGTACACAAGAGTGATGTCGTACTTTTGTAGTCGTAGCATCATTCTTTGTAGTCTTGCAGGTGCTGTGTGTATGGGCTTTTTTAGTATGGTGACGAGGGGCTGGTGGTCTGTTTCAATAGTGACTGGTTTACCATAGATATAGTCATTGAATTTTGAACATGCAAAGACCACTGCCAACAACTCTTTTTCGATTTGAGCATATCTGGTTTCTGTTTCAGTTAGTGTACGCGAAGCATACGCTACAGGTTTTCCTTCCTGCAAACACGCTGCACCGAGTCCGTACTGTGAAGCGTCACAGGTAAGTGTCACTGGCTTGTCAACGTCGTAGTACAGCAACACCGGTGGGCAAGACATGCGTTTCTTTAAATCTTCAAAAGCTTTCTGCTGCTGTTCGTGCCATGTCCATTCTGTGTCTTTATGTGTGAGCTGCCGTAGTGGAGCTGATAGCTGGCTGAAGTTTGGTATGAACTTTCCAAGGTAGTTGACCATCCCCAGAAATCTTTGTAAGGCTGGGACGTCTGCTGGCACTGGCATCTCCTTAATAGCACTTGTTTTGGAAGGATCTGCTTTGAGTCCTTCACTGGTGAAAACATGGCCGACATAGCCGACTTGGCTTAGCCTGAACTTACACTTGAGGGGGTTAAGCCTTAAGTTTACCTCCCTGACCCTGTTGAGCACTTTTCTCAGGTTGGCATCGTGCTCTGCAACATCTTTACCTGCAATAATGATATCATCAACGATTATTTCACAGGGGTATCCGTCAAAAATCTGTTCCATGGAGCGCTGGAACACCTCGCTGGCAGAATTGATTCCAAATGGCATTCTTAGAAATCTGTAACGACCAAAAGGGGAGCTGAAAGTGGTTAACATGTAAGACTTATGGTCGAGTGGAATCTGCCAAAAAGATCTCTTTGCATCTAATACAGAAAACATAGTTGCTTTTGACATGTGTGTGGCGACTTCTTCCACAGTACGCATAGGATGGTGTGGTCTTTTCAGAGCAGTGTTCAAGTCTCTTGGATTAATGCATATCCTGATTTCTTGTTTGTCCTTTTTGCTAGTGGCTACCATAGAGGACACCCAATCAGTGGGCTCTGAGACAGGAATGATGACGCCCAGTTCCTGCATCTTGTCGAGTTCAGCTTTGACTCTGTCTTTCATAGCCACAGGTATGCGATGTGCAGGACGAACGACTGGTTTTACATCTGGGTCGAGAGTCATGGAGTACGTCACAGGTAGCTTTCCAAGCTCATCAGAGAAGAGATCGCTGTATTCTGTTTGGATCTCAACTGAAAAATCATCGTCAGTTGGGCTTAATTGATGAACTGCTTCACTGAATGAAACTAGTCCCATCCGTCTGCACGCTCGTAGCCCAAGCAGTGGCAGGACATCCTCTTCTACAATGTAGAATGGCAGTGTGTGGACTTTTCCCACTAGGTGGCACTGCAGTCTGACTACGCCCGCAGTTTTGATTTTGCTACCACCATATGCAACAAGATTAGTGGATTTAAAACACGTCTGTATTTTTTCATCTCTTTTTATCACATTGAATGACATTTTTGACATAACATTGCACTTCGCACCAGTGTCTACTTTCATCTCGACTACATTGTCGTTGATTTGCACTGTGACAAAAGCCTCATCATTTTTATCTATCTGTGCATCAGTTGCGTCAACACTTACTTGCAGTGTTACGCCGTCAAGATAGAATGTTTCATCTGTAGTTGTATCAGCTTGATCAGGTTCTAGTTGATGAACTATCCTCCTGGGCCCTTGCTTGTTATATGCTTGTTGTATGGAATTGCAACACTTCTTGAAATGATTCCACTTTTTGCAGGTATGACACTGTTGACCATTTGCTGGACAGTTGTCCCTCTTTGCTGCGTGACTACCTCCACAGTTGTAGCAGTTGGAAATAGAGCTAGCTCCATTTGCCCGAGGTTTCCTTTTGTTGTCGTATTTTCGTGTTCCTCTCTGGTAAGTCTGAACTGAATCCACATTTGTGGCAGAGTGTTGTGGCATAGCTAGCGTTTTATTGTGCTCTTCAGTCATCTCATGGATCTGACATATGTTAACAGCCTTGATTAGTGTTAAATCACAGTCTCTCAGGAGCACTTTCCTTAAGTCGTCATTACTGATACCACAGACCAGTCTATCTCTGGTTAGTTCTTCATAGAGATTCCCAAATGTGCAGCTCTTTGCCTTGATCCTTAAAGCACTGACATACGATTCAATTGACTCACCGATTTTTTGATTCCTTGTATTGAACTTGTGTCTTTCCATAGTGACATTTGTTTGAGGGTTACACATCTCCCTAAATTTCCTTTTCAGACACTCCGGGTCTTCTTTAGACTCGGCATGAGTGATGATGGGCGCATCCTCGCCAGGACCCCTCACTTCAGCCGCATAGACGAAAGACCTCTCGCGCTCGATGGCCTCTGGTCCCGCTATATTGAGGAGAATGTATGCTCGTGTGCGTGCTGGCTTGTCATAGTGTGCCGCCGCGATGAAAATGTCATATTCCTGTTCGAATACTCGCCAGTTCTCTGCGATGTTACCGTCAAAGACGAGTGGGTCGGGTCTCCGGAATCCTTCCGCCATGTTAGCTTAGCTGCATGCGTCGTGTTGGAGCAGGCTTAGTTGTCCTCTCAAACGTCACCCAGACGTGAAAAATCCGCCGTAAAAAACTCCGGAGACTTGACTTCTGACACCATGTTTGATGTTCTCATAAACGAGTCATGTTTGTTATAGAACTTGGTTTAATAACCTTGATAGTAACGGAGCAGCATACATACAACTGGTAGTTATCACAACACTACTCGTGTGCCGCATGTAGATCCCTACATCCGGTACGGTGTCTGCAGAAGGACCAAAGAGACCAAATGCGAATACTCTACAGTTACAAAGCACTTCACATCTTATTAATCGGCCTAATTTTACTTTACCAGTGCAGTAATAAAGTAATCTGTAGAAAAGCACGGTATTTAGGTTAGCCTTCATAGTAAGGCGACATTAAATGTTATATATATAATATTCATTGTGTCCTTTCTACTGTATATCATGCATATATTCCTGTCTATTGCTTTCATTTGTATTTAATGTTATTGTGTTTATACTTGTTTCCACACATTTCACAATTTGGGATGAATGAAGTATCTATCTATATATGATATCCATCTATCTGTCCATCTGTCTGTCTATCTACCTATCTACCTGTCTGTCTGTCTGTCTGTCTGTCTGCCTCCCTACCAGGGACGTGCACAGGTACGGGCTAATGTTGCCAGGGCAACGGCCCGTTTGGCCTTTTTTGGCTGACCTGCCCCTCTGGAGAGAGCGAGAGTTTATTTGTATGTGTTCTGTTGTGGCCGAATCAACACGATAAGCCCACAATTAGAAGCGTCTCGCTGCGGGAAACACACGTTCAGCGCTGTCATCTTCCGGTGCGTTAAAACCACCTCAGTGTCGGATTTTGGAAACTTGATTTTGAGTTGTCTCATGGCAGTTAGGGTATAAGGGACAAACCAGGGGACTTTACTTCCTCTTGATACCGTTGGTTATTTACAAAAAAACACCTAAATATAGCTACTTGTTGTGATTGTGTGTCTTTTCATCTGTAAACTCCCTCAACGGTGCCGCTCGCTCTCTTTTCTTGATCGCCCTCTCATGGGTGAATACTTCAATGTCCCGCTTCATTGTAGGATTTCTGCCATGTCTCTACCACTTTAGTTTGACCATCTCTGTTATTAAGTTACGGAATACTAAATACATAAGTAATTAGATACCTTACCGTTACTGGCTGCGCTCATAATGATAAGAATAAGAATAATGCGTATTGAACTGGTTTCATTAATTAGTGAGTTTATTTAAGGTAGCCTAATTAGTTAGAAGCAGGGGTTAAGTTGGGATTTGATATGTGGAGGGGGGGGGGGGGGGGGGCGCTGGGTGGGGGGGCGAGGGGGGGGGGGGGCGGAGGTCGAGGATCTCATTATTTGACCTTAAGGGATATAGGCCTACACTGTGGCCCTAAAGCAACTGCTCCATTATCTGTATCAAATGCAGACATTGATGCCACCAAATGTCACAATAAAAATAGAAAGTACTACAAATAAACTGGAATTCATTTACATCTTAAATTATGAATATATATACACAAAAAAAGGTTTACAAATATCCAACCTTCAAATTGCTTTTTTAAATCAACACTGCTCTGCACACTTGCTAAAGAACATTTGTGTGGAAATCTCAATTCATTTGTAGGGCTGTGTGAGTATGGCCATAAGTATGGGAGTAAATCTCACTGTAACTATTTAATCATCACCAAATTCTGTGTTATTATGACCGATCATAACTCAGCTTTATGCAGACATACATTTAGCAGGTACAGGGCCGGTTCTTGGCATAGGCGACATAGGCGGTCGCCTAGGGCGACATTTTGACTGTTTGCGCTCATCCTAATGTTCGGCCTTGATGTAACAACATTCATAATTAAGTCAAGGTAACACCCTTTTCACCCTGGTTACACTTTTCATTTGCCCTGTACGATGGGCGCTGTAAGTGATGAAAGTGGGGGGTGTTGGCTTATCAGGCGTCCGCAGCTCACAGCCAAAGTGGGTGTGGGAACGAGCGAGAGAGATAAATGCAATTTATGCAAACAAATATTTCCAAGGCACTCTTTTATAATTATTGGGGTAAACAGGTTTGAAATCATTCCAACGTTTACTATAGGACAGTAAACCAGACATATCGTTTAAAGGTGACATGTCATGCTTTTCCGGTTATTACCCGTCCCCTTGTGTGTTATGAAGGTTTTTATGCATGTAAACGGTGTGCAGAGTCAAAACCCTCAAAGTACACCCTGTAGCGAGTAAAACTCTAACACAGAGAAGAACTCCCCAAAACGCCTCGTTGGTGAAACGTCATCATCCATTTGATTCTTCCGGGTACATCAGGACGTCATGTTGTAACCGGAACGAAATGGACCAATCCGTGGAGCCGTTACGTTAAGTCCGCGGAGCCGTTACGTTAAGCCCCCGCTGATTGGTCCAAATTGACCAATCCACGGACTTCCTCACACACTCAGTGCAGGCAGCTCTGCTGATCTCTCCTCCCTGGCTGCAGGCTGATAACAGACAGTTGGGATCGCGGCGAAATCCTCTCTGCAGACCCATTCTCACAGCGTTTATCAACCTTTTTCTTCTCAATATCAAGCCACACTTATTGTTTTTACTTCGGCTGAGACTTTGTGTGTGCTCAGGGTGAGTTTGGCTTTGTTTCGCTGTTTATCGCTAAACAAGGAAATCACACCTCCACGGAGCTCAGCGCGATTCACAACGTGAAACAATCGGACGTTGTGAATCACCCCGAGCACACACAAAGTCTCAGCCGAAGTAAAAACGATAAGTGTGGCTTGATATTGAGAAGAAAACGATTGATAAACGCTGTGAGAATGGGTCTGCAGAGAGAATTTCGCCGCGATCGCAACTGTCTGTTATCAGCAGCAGCCCGGAGGAGACATCAGCTGAGCTGCGTGTGTGTGAGGAAGTCTGTGGATTGGTCAATCGGAGCACACTGGGCTCACAGGGAGGGGGGCAAGAGCTCCAACGAGCCGTTTAGTGGAGAGAGTGAATACACGTAGTTTACAGAGATGCTGGATGCCAAACAATGTGAGTTTGGGAAATTGCACAGTATTTTTCTATTGTAATATCCCTCAACAATGGTATTATGATCAGTAGAAAGGACCATGACATGTGACCTTTAAAACTTGAGAGATACAAAAATATGCAGAAATAAATGTTAACGTAAAATAAGACATGAATGAACAACAAAAATAAAATAAGTTGCATTTATTTGTTATTGGCTATGGTATCTTATTGGTTATGTTCACATATTTGGTTATTAAAATATAAACCGATCTTTTTCATATGGGTGTTTAGAGTTGTACCCCCTAGGTCAGGTCTCTAGTAATGTGTGCTCAAAGTGCACCCGATTGAAGCATTTTACTTTAAATGTTCAAACATTTCTTCCTGGGGGGGGCATACCCCCGGACCCCCCTAGAGGATGTGACGTCCACACCCCAATTCAAATATGTTCATACAATACCGAATACATTTGAAGCCTTTTTGATGTATATAACCAACATGTCAATACGTTTCTGTTTTTGTAGTATATTGGTCTTTTGTAGAGATTTTTCATTTATTCTTTATATATTCTATTGTGTATTCCTTGGGTACTTTTATCTTTTCTATTATACGATTGAAGTAAATGTGGGAAGCGTTTAACAACAGCCATTTACTTCAAAGATTGTTCTCAATGTTATTCTTATTTTTGTTAATCCTGGAAGAATGCCAGAAAAAACATTTTGACTGTTTGCACTCATCCTAATTTTTGGCCTTGATGTAACAACATTCATAATTAAGTCAAGGTAACACCCTTTTCACCCCGGTTACACTTTTCATTTGCCCTGTACGATGGACGCTGTAAGTGATGAAAGTGGGGGGGTGTTGGCTTATCAGGCGTCCGCAGCTCACAGCCAAAGTGGGCGTGGGATCGAGCGAGAGAGATAAATGCAATTTATGTAAACAAATATTTCCAAGGCACTCTTTTATAATTATTGGGGTAAACAGGTTTGAAATCATTTCAATGTATACTATAGGACAGTAACCAAAAATATCGTTTAAAACTTGGGAGATACACATAAATGTTAACTAGGTCAAATAAAATATGAATCAACAACAAAAATAAAACAAGTTGCATTTATTTGCTATTGGCTATGGTAGGTTATTGGTTATGTTCACATATTTGGTTATTAAAATGTAAACCAATCTTTTTCATATGGGTGTTTTACGGCCCGTCCACACAGCGGCGTGCGTTGCAAGCTTCACCATTCACTTTGAATGGGGTAACGTCACTTTGCTGGCGTGGCTCGCTGCAAAAGTTGAGCAATGTTCAAGTTTTGAAGCCACGGCAGAAGCGTCAGCCAATCGAATCATATGACAGTACAAGCTCTAGCCAATCAAACCGCTGCTTGTATGTCAGGGGCGGGAGATTCATGTGATTGGTTGTTGGTTGAGTTTCAGACACGCCCGCCGGGAAGCTTCAACGCACGCCGCTGTGTGGACGGCCGTTAGAGTTGTACCCCCTAGATCAGGTCTCTAGTAATGTGTGCTCTAAGTGCACCAGATTGAAGCATGTTACTTTAAATGTTCAAACATTTCTTCCCGGGGGGTCATGCCCCTGGACCCCCCTAGAGGATGTGATGTCCTCACCTCAATTAAAACATGTTCATATAATACTGAGTACATTTGAAGCCTTTTTGATGTATATAACCAACATGTCAATACGTTTCTGTTTTTGTAGTGCATTGGTCTTTTGTAGAGATTTTTCATTTGTTTTTTATATATTCTATTGTGTATTCCTTGGATACTTTTATTTGTTCTACTGGACGATTTTCTGGCAGGGGGGGGGGGCGCCAGCTAAAATCTCGCCTAGGGCAGCAAATTGGTTAGAACCGGCCCTGATGGTGTAGGAAACGGGCTCCGTGTTACAAGACGGGTCGGGGGTTTGGCGGTACCACTGCACACACACCGCTGCAGACTCTCTGCACGAAGAAGCCACGGTGCTGCAGCTCCTGATCGGAGCAGAGACACACGTTCACTGAGCGGAAAAACTATATCCTGTCACAGAGATCTGCTATTTTAAATTGTAAAGTCAACACATATCGACCCTAAATAAAGTCTATATTAAGAACGAGAGATGTTTTGACATTATGGCTTAAACAAATGAAAAATGAGCGAGGGCGATGACGTCAGAGCATCGTCCTATGTGCCTGGTTAGAGGCCTTATTTTGTCAGTATGTCTGGACTGCACAGACATGTCAAACTACATTAGAACAGAATTGTCCCCATTTTGTCTTTAATAGTTACTAACATTAGATATTTTAATGAGATATGGACCGCAAAACAAAAAATGTCCCTGATTTTTATTTTTGAAATTAAGTCACCGAATGAAAGTAGTCGCCTTAGCTTATTTTGTTATGAGATGTGAATTACTGTTCAATTTAGTTGATGTAATAATCATTTGGTTTCTTTTACATTAAAAAAAGGTCTTATGTTTTTGTTCGGGGGGAGGCCCTTTTTACAGTTTAGAGCAATAGCCCCTCCAAATGTCTGTGCACGTCCCTGCTACCTATCTGCCTGCCTGCCTAGCCTACCTACCTAGCCTACCTACCTACCCTACTAGTTGTTTTGTTTGGAAAGGTTTTGTCATTCTATTGCTCTTTACCGGCACCTGGAGAGCACAGGACTTTACATTGTACTTACAATTTTACATTGTAACTTTGACCCGCTTGACTGAATACACAACAAACAATGAAGAAAGAGTTTTATCTGGGCTGCTTCGCTGCCTGCTGCTCCCCCCGGGATCCGAAAGTGGCGTATAGCCTGTACTTCAACATCAATGCATGTGCTCGATATATGCTGTATTGAACCAATAAACTAACACAAACTAACTGTATCACTATAACATGATGATGATGGTGATAACAAATGCATCTAACGTTCCGCTGTTCATTATAATATAAAAACAGAGCATTAAACAAACCATCATGCTCTTACTTTGAAATCATGCGGAAATGTTGTCATCAGCGGGCAATCACGTGGTTTCCGAAAATAACCGAGTGACACGAGTAGATTTTAGAAGAGACCGGCGGAAAATATGTCTCAAAATTCTGTGTGTGTAAAAAGACGATCCACGAGCAGAAATGTGAGATCCGCGAGCAGAGATTTGAGATCCGCAAGCGCATTTTTGGTTGACAAATACAAAATGGATTCACAAATGCCTGATCAAAAGTTGTAAATGTTAAAGAGATATTCACAGATCTTTTTTTTATTTG